>CAUYRH010047056.1:0-34478 GCA_963574655.1 Perodicticus potto
TTTTTTTTTTTTGAGACAGAGCCTCAAGCTGTCACCCTGGATAGAGTGCCGTGACATTACAGCTCACAGCAACCTCCAATTCCTGGGCTCAAGCGAGTCTCTTGCCTCCGCCTCCCTAGTAGCTGGGACTACAGGTGCCCACCACAATGCCCGGCCATTTTTTGTTGCAGCCATCATTGTTGTTTGGCGGGTCCGGGCTGGATTTGAACCCGCCAGCTCAGGTGTATGTGGCTGGCGCCTTAGCCTGTTGAGCCACAGGCGCCGAGCTGACTCTTATTTTAATTTTTTTTTTTTTTTTTTTTTTGAGACAGAGTCCCACCCTATGCCCTGAGCAGAGTGCAGTGGCATCATAGCTCACTGCAACCTCAGACTCAGGCTGTGGGCATCTTGCTGCCTCAGCCTCTGGAAGCCACTGGGATTACAGGTGCTTGCAGTGGTGCTCGCCATGCTGCCCAGCTAGGTTTTTCCATTTTTTTTAGGAGTCGGGTTCTCACTCTCACTCAGGCAAGTCTCGAACTCCTAAGCTCAAGCAATTCTCCCTCCTCAGCCTCCCACACAATGCTGGGATTACAGGAATGAGTCACTGCATCCTGCAAAAAATTTTTTTAATCCTACTATAAAACCATAAGTGTCCAGAACATCAGTGGAATACAGTATTCCACTTGTTTGGATTTTCTGATTTAAAAGACAGTGCAGTATATTTAGGTAAAGTTGGATACTCTCAAGGTACAGATGAATAACTGTTCACTAATTTATTACTAGTTTTTCTAATCATATAGAAGGATGTTGGAATACTTTTATTTACCCCCTTGTTCTAAAAAGAGGGTTTAGAAAATAGTAAAAAACATTAGAATTTTACTCAGTTTGAATTCATAATTTCATGTTAGTTTTCCTAGAAATATATCTTTATTCTGGTTCTAGGTTGGGATTCAAGTCAATCAGTTAGTTCCAGCTCATCCAAATCCTTCCTCATGTGCCAGTCGCCCATCAGTTCAGTCAAGCCACTTTCCTGGTGGGTCACACTCTGTCCGTGAGCTCTTCCAAGTTCAGAAAGCTAAGAGATCCACAGAAGAGGAGCACAAGGAAGGTTGGTGGTCATCAGTGTGCTTCTTGTTTGGTGTTGCTTAGGTCCTTTGTCCTGCAGTTGATTTTAAATTGATAGTGCATTATGTGATTTTTTCCCCCCCAAGAAACAGGTTTATATTCTTAATTATGATGAATCAATAATAAAGTTGTTTTATTAGCAGTAGACAGAGGGAAGTCACTCAGGGATTAAATTGCTTTCCCCCTAGATGATCTGAAAAGGCTATTACATATTTTTTCTATCCTGTAGTATTTCTTGCTGCTATGGATCTGGAAATGTCACCTGCCTCTAGAACTTGCACTTCCTTGCCATCTTTTCCTACACACCTGGCAGCTAGTATCAGTCCTGATACTAGCAAAGCTGAATCTTCAGGGAAATGGAATGGTCTACATTCTCCTGTCAATGTACAATCAAGACTTAACCTGAGCATAGAGGTCCCGTCTCCTTCTCAGGTATATTTTTATAGTCCTAAATATAAATACAAAGTGGTTTACAAGTGAAAATGACATTTTTATAACTTCATCAATATAACCAAGAAAGGGAGAAAGGACTACTTGTTAGGGTTGATCATGATGTTGGAATTCTAAATCAGCAGTCATTGGGTTAAGCGAAAGTAGTACTTCTGCAAAGATGTGCCACTCCAAGAAGTTGTAAAGCGTGGCCAAAAGGTATTCCTCCCGTGAACTAGTGCTGTCTGTGGCAGTGGTGATCATGTGGACTTAAGTCTCTTCAACAAAGCAGCTTTTGTGACTAGTTGTAAAAGGTTTTGCAGCATTTGCAAACAGTTCTCTGTAGAATGAATGATTTTCAGAACATAAGCTATTAATTTTGTGTGGACTGTATTAGCCTCCTTTGCTCCTTGGAAATAGAGATAGCATTTTAAACTTTGTTGGTAAAGTTTTTTATTTATCCCTGAATAAATTAATGGCTAACAGAGATGTAAATACTGGCCTTGGGACTAGGGAAAGGGGCAATTCTGTCTGGTGACAAATATCTTAAAATAGTTGCTCTTGTTTATGAGATTATATGTTTCCAAATGGATGGGTATGTACAGACAGGTCGAGGAGGAAGTCCTGGACAAAGGAGCAGGAGGTTCTGGTCTACAGTTTGGAGAATTTAGCTTCTAGAAACTCTTACAGCTTACTATGCTCTCAGACTAGGGAAATTATTTGTATTTTGGGGCAGTCTTGTAGCTAAAAGGTGAACGTCTGACCTAAGACTGTTAACTTGTCCAGAATTTTAACATATGAAATATGACAGTTAAGTTTGCAAACTTATCCTCAAAGTACTACATACTTCATTGCTGAGTATCACTATGGCCACCTTTGAAGTCCTCCTCTTGGGAAGCTATGCCCTGGTGGCAGCACCTAGTCCACCCTTCAAAACAATTTTGGAACTCTTTTTTTCTGTTGGCCCCTAAAGCTGTCACATTACCTTTGATGTCCTGAATGTCACCAAAATGTCCTCCTTTCGAAATTTCCTTTGTCTTCAGGTATAGTAAAAAGTCACTTGGGGCATTCAGGTGAGTAGGGAGGGTGTTCCAACACATTTATTTACTGGCTAAAAACTCCCACACAGACAGTGCCATGTGAGCTGGTACACTGTAACGATGCAAGAGCCACATCTTCCTCATGCCAAGATTTTCAGTTAAGATTTGTTTCCCTATCAATGTTTACTTGGTCACCTATGCCCAATAATTCTGACACGTAGTTTGATGAATTTTTGCAATGTTTCCATCAGTTCTGCACATTACTGGCTGCCCTGCCCTCTCTTCATCAGTGACAACTTTCTCCCTCCTCAGAAAAACATTTAGTCCATTTGTACATTGCCATTTTCTCCATGCATTATCCCCATAAACTTAGACTAACATGTCCCTGATTTCACTTCCTCTTTTGCCAAGTTTAACAAGAAATTTACAAATGTTTTCTTGCTCTAATTCAAGCTTTTTTTCTTTTTGCAGTTTTTGGCCAGGGTCAGGTTTGAACCTGCTACCTCTGGTATATGGGGCCAGCGCCCTAATTCAAGCTTTGACATCTTTGAGACAGCACATAAAAACACGCCACAATAATGAACGCCACTCAGCAAGACACTGCCACAGGTTGACACGAGCACAACAATGAGACACTGATATACTAAGGTTATGAACCTTACCAGGTTGTTTGTACAGTGCTGCCAACATAAGTGAACTATGGCAAGTTCACAATCTTAATTGTGAGGTCTTGTTGTATCTTAGAGATCTAAAATTTGAGCGTGACCAAGGTTTTCTCTGTCAGCTCCTGTAGAACATTCTAAAGAGTATATTTAGAATATTGGGACTTAATAATACTAATTAGTGGTATTAGCTGGTAGTATACACTTGTCATGTCCAGAGTCCACACATTACTTTAGACATCAATGACAAAAAGCCAAGACATTCTAAAAATGTGTTAATGGGTGGCCAGGTTGGGGAGGTGACTTTACTAGCCTAGTGGTATGTACCTCATGTTCATTATCTGAGAAGTTTAAGTTGAAATTAAAGTGGTACATAACTGCCCAAACACCTCATCTCTGGGCATGCTTTCACTTCAGAGTCCTGTTTGGTATTTTATAGCTGGATCAGTCTGTTTTAGAAGCTCTTCCACCTGATCTGCGGGAACAAGTAGAGCAATTCTGTGCTATTCAGCAAGAAGAGTCACATGGCGACAGAAAGAAAGAACCAGTAAATGGTTCTAATATGGGAATTACACCACAACCAGTTGGGACAGTTTTGTTGCAAATACCAGAACCTCAAGAATCTAACAGTGACACAGGAATAAACGTAATAGCCCTTCCAGCATTTTCACAGGTAAGTTAAATTTAGGGCCCTTCTGACATAGTTTACATATTCTCACCAATCCTATCTCACTTCCCTTGTTCCCCCATACCCTTTCAGTAGCTTACACAGCCACTGAGGGGAAAAGGGTGGGTTTGCTCAGTTCCACCTCCTGCAGTTGCTCCAGGAGGAGGGAGGTGGTTCTGAGTTTGGCAACAGAGGAAAGAGAAGGGGATGGGGGGAATGGATTAGGGATGCTTAAAGCTTCTGCCCAGAAGTTCTGTTCCATTGGCCAGAACAGGTGCCTGAGCCACATGGATACAACATAAAATGGAAATGAATAACCAACCTGACTTCCTATTTTGTTGTTTTGCTTCCCATTTTCTACTAGTGCATCTTCCCTTGGTTCTTGTGTAGTGGTGGTTTTATTTGAAGTCAATAAGTGCTCTGACTTTAATCCTTTGTTCTTACCATAAACATCTTGAAGATTTAATGAGTTTTGATATTGAGGGCCTGATAAGAATGCCTACAGATCACAGAAGTGTAATTTAAAAAGAAAATCTGTGAAAAATTACAAACCAGTTTCCACCTAGAATTAACTCAGGTTTGACTCTGACCTTCTCTCATCCACTAGGTGGACCCTGAGGTGTTTGCTGCCCTCCCTGCTGAGCTTCAGAAGGAGCTGAAAGCAGCATATGATGAAAGACAAAGGCAGGGAGAGAATAGCACTCACCAGCAGTCAGCCAATGCATCTGGTAAGTCTTGAAATAACATGTAGCAAAAATGAAGAGTAATGAAATCCGTGTTGTTTTTAATTATTATAGTATATAAAGGTCAAAGGCCCAGCTGTTGGTCACATTGAAAACTCTTAACAGGGAATTATCTAAAGTGAATAGTACACAATATAGGCAAGTGATGTTATAATCCTAGTTTCTAGACATTTTTTTCAAGACAGAGTCTCACTTTGTTGTCCTCAATAGAGTGCTGTGGTGTCACGGCTGACAGCAACCTGAGACTTTTGGGCTCAAACAATTCTCTTGCCTCAGTCTCCCAAGTATATGGGATTACAGGTGCCCACCACAACGCTTGGCTGTTTTCTTTCTTTCTTTCTTATTTAGAGACAGGGTCTTGCTCTACGTCAGGGTGGTGTGGAACCTGTGAGCTCAGGCAATCCACCCTCCTCGGCCTCCCAGAGCGCTGGGATTACAGGCGTGAGCCACCTTGCCTGGCCTCTTTAGTTTTTTAAAAGTCTGAATAAGATATTAGCAGAAATTAAATTTTAAACTCAGTTGACTAAAGGCAAAAAAAAAAAAAAAGACTAGAAATTGTTTGAATTACTTGTCAAGCCAGTTGTCCTTTGAGACTAGTACATCACGTAAGTTCAAAAGAAAAATTGGCAAGTTTCCGGATATACATCATAATACCAAACCCACATTTACTATAAAAACAATGTTTCTGGAGCTTACACTTTCACAGGCACTATTCTAACTGCTTCACCTATTGAGTTTTCATTTAATCTTTTATTGTGGTATTTACAGATAACAAACATGTCAACGGTCAAATTGGTAAATTGCAGAGATAGAATTACAGGACCTGCACTTTCAGTCCACTCAGCAGGAGGTGCAGAGGGAATGCGTGCTGTGGAGATGAGGGGACTATTGTATTTTGAAGGAGAGAAGAGAACCTGTGGTACTATCCAGACTCATTTTGTTGAGCACCTTCTATCTATCTTCTTTTAGTGCCAAAGAATTCTTTACTTCACCTAAAACCAGCAGCAGTGAAAGATAAGAAGAGAAACAAGAAAAAAAACCCCATCAGTACTCCCCAAAAGATACAGAGTCCTTTGAAAAACAAGCTGCTTAACAGTCCTGCAAAAACTCTGCAGGAGCCCTGTGGGAATCCCCAGAAGTTAATTGATGGATTTCTAAAACATGAAGGACCTGTTCCTGAGAAACCACTGGTATCTTTTTTAAAAATATATTTATAATTCTGACCATTATCAGATCTTAATGTACTTGATATTTTGTAAACATAGAATTTTTATTTTTTTTTAATTGTTGGGGATTCATTGAGAAACCATGTTACACTGATTGCATTTGTTGGGTAAAGTCCTTCGATCCTTTGTTTTCTTAACAGGAAGAACTCTCAGCTTCCACTTCAAGTGTGCCGGGCCCTTCTAATTTGCACGCTGACCTGACTGGCTGTGTTAGACCTCCAGCACCCAACCTGGCTGGAGCTGTTGAATTCAATGACGTGAAGACCTTGCTCAAAGAATGGATAACTACTATTTCAGGTTGGCTAGGCCTGTGTTAGATGTAGCGGTCCTATGGTTTGAGAACTTGAACAGACTAAGCCATGCAGATTTAAACCATTTCTCTTAACTCTAATAAGCTCAAACCAGCTCCCACCAAATCTTCAAAATTCTGGGGCTTGCCTTGAAAAGCCTTATTGTGTAGCCCATTGTGTTGACAGCTCTAAGTCAGTGGTATAGTGGAGAAATGCAGCTTTTCTTTATCCCTGCAGATCTGTCTGTCTTCTTCAGAAAGATATAAGTCTTCATTTGAGGTTTTTCCCCTCCCTAGATCCAATGGAAGAAGACATTCTGCAAGTTGTGAAATACTGTACTGATCTAATAGAGGAAAAAGATTTGGAAAAACTAGATCTAGTTATAAAATACATGAAAAGGTAATTCTATTCACTTTGATTGAAGGGGGGAAAATGGCATGTCACAATGGGTAAAGGGTGTTCTGAGAAGTTTAGACTTTCTGGTATTCTGTACTCTAAATTAGGGTTAATGAAATGAAAAAGTGATGCCCTTTATTTTGACTTCCAACGTGCCATGTTGACTGGATTGGAAGGGTGGACCAAATGAGATTGCTTCCCTCAGGTTTTATATAACATGTGATTGAAGCCATAAGAAATCCTTTATTTCTTTAGAGTGTTTAGATTTTTTTACTGAGATCAATTTATTTATGAAAAGGAAATTAGTCTGAGGGATCTCTCCTAATCTCTCTTTTCCCAACTTCAGGTTGATGCAGCAGTCGGTGGAATCAGTTTGGAATATGGCATTTGACTTTATTCTCGACAATGTTCAGGTGGTTTTACAACAAACTTATGGAAGCACATTAAAAGTTACATGAATACCACCAGGAAGCCTACTGCTCTCTGCTAGCTGTGCCATAAGTGCTTGTGAGGTATTTGCAAAGTGCATGATAGTAATGCTGAGTTTTTATAATTTTAAATTTCTTTTAAAGCAAGTGTTTTGTACATTTCTTTTCAGAAAGTGCCAAATTTGTCAGTATTGCATGTAAATAATTGTGTTAATTCTTTTACTGTAGCATAGACTATTTACAAAATGTTTGTTTATAAAGTTTTATGGATTTTTACAGTGAAGTGTTTACAGTTGTTTAATAAAGAACTGTATGTATATTTTGTACAGGCTCCTTTTGTGAATCCTTAAAAAACGCTAGGAAGTAACTACCACTTATTATATTAAAAGACTGAAAAACCTCCAGGCCAGACTGTTTTGTTTACAGGCTCTGTGCTTATAATAAACTTTGAAATTCTTGAGGTTCCAGGCAGGGATTCTGCTTGTTCTAAGTAAACCGTCTAAATCAATCATTCTTATCTCCAAGCATGAACACAAGAGCATATTAAGAAAAATCTTTTACTTCTTCCATGTGGTGACATTTACATATTTTAAATAAGAACATGCCCACGCCCACTTGAAGATCAAAGTTTTCCTGGGAACAGTATATCCCAAAGATAGTTGAGAGATGGTGTTGTCTGCTTCTACTGGCCCTCGAGAAACTGATAATAAAAAATGAATGGTACATATTTTCAAACATATAAAATATTTTGTTATATGTTATGCTGTAACACTTTAAAAATAAAAAATATAGTTTATAATTTTCTATGTTAGTGAATACTTGGAACTTTTTTTCTCAAACACGCCACATTGACTTCAACACTGTGCTATTGCTATACATGGTAGCGTGAATCTGAATCTAATAGGTTTCTGAATGTGAGGAAAGGAATTCACTTGGACCACTCCCTACTTTATGAAAATCCCCAAACTAGTTACAATTAGATTACTACTACAAATCATTACGAGGTCTCTGCAACAATTTAGAAAGAAGCACTAAGGCAAAATACCAGAAAATGTATGCATGATAGAATTTTCTATGACAAAATAGACCAAGTTTAATGTATAAAAATCCCTACTGTTACCGTATGCTGGTATATAAGGTAGTGTGATAGGTAAGATAATTCTTGTCCTGAGGAGAGAAGCTACACTAACATGGAAGCCTAACAGAGCTTACGCGTTTTCTTTATTGGTAGTTTGGAACTGTGATGATTACAACGCACTCAGGACTACACAAGCAGTAAAAAGCAGCCAGCTGTGCTTTACACCATGGTTTCACACAAAGCAGATAAATATCAGAATGCCTAATTTTCTATTTAAAAAAATTCCTAAGGGGCATATGGCAGAAGAATGCTGGAAAATCACCATGGGAAGAATATGCATAAATAAAGTATTTCTTACATCAAAAAAGTCCCAAGAATCACAAAATCTGCAGAAGCTTGGTTAATCAAATACTGCAGTACTGATATAATCAGTATAAAATTGAGAGGTTTAGATCCGTAATAAAAATCCAAATTTGGGGAAGGGCAAACTTTAAAACAGCAGCCAAGTAGAGAAGAGTGGGGACAGGAGGGATGAGTGAACAGGCACATTGGAACTGTGGGGACATGTAATTGACCACTGTCAAACCAGTGTAAGTTTCTTGGTTTCTCATGGAAAACATTTTATACACCTATTTTTTCCTTCCATACTTAAGTCCTTCCGTGTCCAGAAACGTCTGTTCCTTTTTTTTTTGTCTTGTTTTTTTGTTGGGCTATTACAACGTAGTACTGTATTTATTTCAATTCCCGCTCCATGTGGAAAAATTAGATGATTTCAAATACTTTCTTCAGCTCCACAATAAGCTGCCAGTCACTCTTCTGCATTTCATCTCTGAACCAGTCTTTGAGTGCATCGATGGACTGTCGGCTGATCTGCAACATCCAAGGCACAAACAGCAGAAGGGAATGAACACAGGCCAAAGAAAGCTATGGTCTGATACTGCTCATTACAAAGCGGGTTTAAGCAGAAGTAACAAAAGCAGGGCTTGCCTGCCTGAGCAGAACTCCAAATCATCTATTAATCAGGTCAAGCAGAGGGGGATCTAGTTAGTGCTGCTTCCACTTTAGGGAGATCTTCCTTAACAGATAAGGCCCTACTGCATACAGTTCAAGCCCTAAGTACCATCAGGTTCTGTAACTTCAAACTCAAGCTCTCAAAGCTACTGAGGACAGTCTGCCAGAGAAGACTTGACTCCTCGATTCTTAAAAGTGTGCCCACTTTTGCTGAAATGCTTACCTTACTGACAAGAATGTCTGTAGCTTCAAAATGTCTTCCAAACATTTTGGGGGATTCACCAGGGATAGGTTCTATTTTGACACAAACTTCTTGTCCTTTTTTTGCAACATCCACTTGTTTATGGTTTATTTCAATACTTGTTACTATTCCAATGTCAACAAACTAAAATAGGAACAGAAAGAGCAATGGATGTGGAAGAATTCATGCTTGTCCCAGGTACCATGCATGTCTGGACAGATTAAGAACTAGAGCAAAAGTACCCTTTTTAAAAGCTTTGTTATGATTTTGCATTTTATTACTTAAGGGCTCATTGTATGTGTGACTTTCTCATTGGTAAGCCATGGCTTGGAACCACCACCTGCCCTATGCTCTTTAGAAGACAGCTGTAAGACTGAAAAGATATGATTCGTGAAACTTTACAAGCACCCTACTGACTCAATGTCAATTTCTATTTCTGCGCTACCCTTTCAAACAGCATGTACCATGACAGGAGAGGTCAGCAGACATACAGAATGAGCTTGAAGCGGTCAGTGGGTGAAGTCAGAGCCAAGGACAGACATCATGAAGTTTAAGGATGATGGGTTGGACGCACATAAGTGACATGACCTTTTGAGTATGGTGTAAAAAC
This sequence comes from Perodicticus potto, assembly GCA_963574655.1. NCBI lineage: Eukaryota > Metazoa > Chordata > Mammalia > Primates > Lorisidae > Perodicticus > Perodicticus potto. The sequence continues at coordinate 9,926 of CAUYRH010047056.1, forward strand.
CCCTGACTGCCTTTTGGAGAAAAATACACAGAAGAATAACAGTGAAAACAGAAAAGAGTCTGGTGTAGAAGACCAAAGCCATACAGAAAACAATTACTGTGAATAAATGTCCTAGAGCTTGGTCTGCTGAAATAGCATAGGAATCAGTGACAATTTCTAAGTGCCATTTCCAATTAAAAGAACCAGGTTTGTGGCAAGGATGTAAGAGCCCCTCCCAGACTCAACAGGCTCCCATTGACCAAACTGGGTATGAGTACTGAAAGAATAATAATGATGGTAATATTGCAACCCATTTTCAAAAAGCCCCACTCAGTCTACAGGATATTTTTAAAAAGGTCAGTGGGAACAAAGTTCTTTATAGAAATGGGGAGAAGAGAGGTCATAATTTTGCAAACATTTATGTAACTGTTGATAGGCAAGGACTGCTAGTGGGTACGAAAGCCACTGGGATAAAGGCTGTGGAGAAACAAGATCGTCCCAGGAACTCCTAGTACTGCACAGATTATTTAGTAATTACAAAGGAGGAAGTATCTCTCTAATGAAGACAGCAGCCAGCACATTCCCCAGGTATCAAAGTATCACCAGCAGTGAGAGACTATGCTATGCAATGCAATGCAAGAGGCACAAGTCACACTGTGTGGGTCCCCTCCCCACAGTTCTAACCTGTATCTCTCTGGGAAGAAACAGACAAATCCAAATGGAGAAATAATTTGGAAAACAACTGGGCTGGACTCTTCATAAAAGGATGGGGGAATTTTCTTGACTGAGACACACAAAACAGCCCCAGTGCAATGCAGACTGAGGGGCCCTGGGCCAGATCAGTGGGTTACCAAAAATACTTTTGGGGCAAGTGCTGAAATGTGGATGTAGACTGCAAATTATACACTATTACTGAAATAATGTTAATTTTTCTTAGGTATGCTGATCTGGAGTAAAAGTATATGGGTGTTCATTATACCATTCTTTAAACTTTCCTCTAGGCTTGAAACTTTTCAAAATTAAAAAATAGCACCTGGCTCGATGCTGTGCTTCATGGTCAAGAAGTATTCTGAATTACTGCTCACAGTCAATACTGACTAAGGAACACTGATAATTATCAACCCTAAGGCATAAGTTACAGAAAGTGACAAACTCTGCTTGTTTTAAAGTTTCTTTTTTTCTACTTAGGTTAAGTCCACTTAAAAATTTAAGAGTTAAGATTATAGTAGATGTACAACACAGCACTGTGAACTACAGGCACAAAGTTGTGTTGCTACCACTCTTGAGCCCCCCATTTTCTGCTTCAAGAAATAACCAACAAATTACCAAGTTGTTTTTGAAGTACAACTGGAACTTACATTTTTGCTTGGGACACACATAGGTGTCCCCTGTTTCACTTGACCTGCTTCTACAGTCACCCCCATCACAATCGGATCTCGAGAGTTGAAAATGTACTGAGGGAGGATTTTCATCTTGCAAGGAAATACTGCTATGTGCCTGAAAGAAAGAAAATAAGAATTTTTAAATTTAATAGATGCAACCAAACATGAGGTTTTCCCATTAGATGAAAGTAGCTTTCTTTAGAGGCCACAGGAGAGGCAGGCAGGGTCCTCAGTGACCCTGCTCCTGTGACACTTCCTTCATGTTTTACTCTCCTCCTCCTCCATCTATTGCTTCCTAAGTCTTCACTTTTTTCTCAAAGCCCCAGCTGGAAAAGAAGCTGAATCACAGAAGCCATCTTGTGCTCAACCTAAAATGCTGAGTCTGGCCCCTGAAAATACCACACACTGCAGCCACACCATGGCAGTACCTATTAGAGGTCTTCACCTAGTATGTGTGGAATCCATATAAGGGACTATACAGACATCGGACCATTTTTAATAGTTTCTAGCACTCTTCCTAATCAAATATACTTCTTCTCACTTCAGGTTTTATGACCTGAATCTTCATATTTACCAGTGAGCAGCTCTACTTTTTAACCCAAACAGAGCCATCACCCCCTGTGGTCAATGGTCTGAACAACAGCAGCCTCTTAAAGGTACTTGTCACTGAAAGGTACTTCCCTAACAACCCATGACCACACAACAACAGTTAACCAGTTTGTGACCACTCACCCTTGGCAATGGCTTCTGGTACAACTCAGAAAAGCTCAATTTTCCTGTGACTTGGAGGATGCTATACGAGTCCTGCCAAACTCTTTGTGGTTTACTCTGCCTCGGTGAGTCGGGGTGGCTGCCTTTGCCACCTCACAGTACTATCTGCCTGGATGCTCCCCACATACCTGTGTGGCTTACTCTGTCTCCTTTAGAGGAATGGCCTTAATTACTACAGAATGCCTTCCTTGTTTCCTAATTAGGGTGTTTCCACACCCTACTTTTGTTGCTTAGAATCCTTTCAATACCAGATAAGCAACTCCAAAAAGGTAAAGTCCCCCAAATTTAGCAACTATTGACTGGTTAAAAGAGATCTAAGTCTGCCAAATTAAAAACTAATGAACTGGGGTGGCGCCTGTGGCTCAAAGGAGTAGGGCACCAGCCCCGTATGCCGGAGGTGGCGGGTTCAACCCCAGCCCCAGCCAGAAACTGCAAAAAAAAAAATTAATGAACTGAAAGGCCACAGAGAAGACTTGTTTGCACACTGCTGGGATGTCCCCAGTGTGCTGGGTTTCTAGTTTAGAATACAACACTTCAGGATACAGGCTTGCTCTCGTAGATGAGTAAATGCCATTCTTCTTATTACTTACACCCCTTTCTGGGATTCAATAATTCTCAATTAACTTCATTAATGAAGATCCAAAGTTAAGTAAAAACAGTTACTTACTTAAATTCTTCTTGTTTCTGTTTCTTATAATCTTGTCTATATTTCGTGAAAGCATCAAATAAATGATAAATAATTTCTGCACTAAAAATTCTAACTCCTAAACTATCAGCCATTTCTTGTGCATCTCGTTCAATTCTCACATCAAAGGCCAAAATGACCGCATACCTGAAAGATTAAAACACATCAAAAATCATTCAATGTCAAAGAAGCCAGTTTAAGAATCAAGCAAACAACATGAAAGTCTTCATAGCAGAAGAGAAATTACTCACTGAGGATCATGTTCCAACATCACTGAAGCCTTCATAACATCTTTTTTATGGACTGGGCCAATGTTAATTCCTGCATACTGTGAAAAAGGGAGTTTCCAGGTTTATCTGTGTCTATCAGGTAACAATAACAGCACCATAAACCACAACTATGATTTTTATAGAGTTGGGTACAATTACTTACCGGCACCTCTGATGTTTTCAAAAATTCAAGTAGAGCTTCCAAAGACCCCAGTGTAGATGCTTGAACATAGACTCCTTTTTCTTCTAATTTGATAGCATTTAGTGTCTGCTTTAATTCATGGATCAACTCATCCTTGAAAAGAAATCAGATCTCTATCTTTAGCAACCTAGAACTAAACTGTTCTCTCTTTGGTTTAAATACATCTGAAAATATGAAACCAGGTTAGAGAAAGCAAGGCATAAAAGAACCTACGGGGGAGTGGAGAAAGAGATTGGGGGGGGGTTAGGACCTAACTATATTCACCTTCATCTGCCTTCGGTTTTCTAATTTGGAAATATATTTAACTCTTCTCCACAGAATTATCTTTTAAAAGTGAGGCTGGGTGCAGTGGCGCATGCCTGTAATCCTAGTGCTCTGGGAGGACGAGGAGGATGGATTGCTTGAGCTCAGGAGTTCGAGACCAGCCTGAGCAAGAGCAAAAAATAGCCAGGTGTTGTGGCTAGCACCTGTAATCTCAGCTACTTGGGCAGCTGAGGCAAGAGAATCGCTTGAGCCCAAGAGTCTAAGGCTGCTGTGAGCTGTGATGCCACAGCATTCTACTGAGGGTGACAAAGTGAGACTCTGTCTTGAGGGGGTGGGGGGAGGGGAGGTGAAAGTACCATATAAATGTCATATGTTATGGTAACGCAAAAGCTCTGCTTGACTATTAGAAAAAATAGTTTTTCCATGATCTGAGCAGCTCTTTCCTCCATCACTGCTCCTCTGGACATGGAGTGGAGATTTTGACCAGAAATTAGTGCAACAAACAGGTCAGTGGCATCAAGATAGCTGAGACCCTGATGGCATGACCTAGGGCTGCCTCAGTATGAAGATGGCCCCACTGCCCAAGAGCCACATTCTGGGGTAAGTTGCATTTTCTCTTTAGCAAGTGAATAAATCATGGCTCAAAGTCTCCATTTGTGAAACTACATAGACATGGGCCAACTACTCCTACAAACAGGCAAAAAGGCTTTAAAATGATTCCTAGTACCTAGTAAGATGTTCTTTAGTCCTGTTTAGATGTTAGGGCATCTAAAATAAAATGTGAGTAAACATTTCTGGCTTTATTTAAACAAAATGCACATTTTAAAATTCTTGAGTATATAAATATTTATGCCAGTCCTTATGACTGTGTGAACTCAAGTAGTTTAAAGCTCCAAGTTTATGAAGAGGCTAATAGCTGACACTTCACAAAAACAAAGGTGCCTATTTTCATCCTCATCCCTAGCATGTGCACTGTTGATATACCAAGACTCAAAATAGCTTTGGGGAAAAAGATTTTTTAATGAACTTACTTTAAGAACAGGAATTTCATCTTCTTTATAAGCCACCAGGAGGGGTAAACCAGCCAATGTTTTCTCCAAGTCTTTTCCAAGAATCTTTACCCCCTGAGCTGCTTCTACTTCTTTATGCTTTTCATATTGGTTCTACAGAGATAAGAACATTTGATACAACATTTGAAAAGTGGTTAGCAATAGGAAATGACGTAAGAGACAGCATCCTCATGACTTTGAATTTGGCAAAGATTTTTTTTTGAGAGAGAGTCTTACTATGTCGCCCTCAGCAGAGTACTGTAGCGTCACAGCTCATAGCAACCTCAAACTCTTGGGCTCAAGTGATTCTCCTGCCTCCGCCTCCCAAGTAGCTAGGACTACAGACACCCACCACAATGCCTGGCTATTCTTTTGTTGCAGTTGTTTAGCTGGCTCAGGCTACGTTTGAACCCACCACTCTTGGTGTATGTGGTTGGCGCTGTAATCACTGTTCTATGGGCGCTGAGCCAGGCAAAGATTTCTTAAACTAGAATCAAAAAACAAAAGCCACAAAATAAAAGATTGATAAATTCAGCATTAAGCATTTCCATTTTTCAAAATACCACAGAAAAAAGGTAAAAAACAAGTTACAGAACAGATAGTAGCACATATAAACAACAGACTACTCCCCTGAATTTATAAACAACTCCTACAAATCTATAACACAGACAATACCGAGAAAAAGTACATTTCAGAAAGGAATAAATGGCTAATAAACAGCAATGAGCTACACTCATCAGAATGGCAAAGTTTAAATATATGACATCCAAGAGCTGGTGAAGATGTAAAACAATGAAAACTAAAATACTGAAGTTGGCTTGGCGCTCATAGCTCAGTGAGTAGGGTGCCAGTCACATACACCAAAAGCTGGTGGGTTCGAGCCTGGCCCGGGCCTGCTAAACAATGACAACTGCAACCAAAAAATGGCTGGGCGTTGTTGCGGGCGCCTGTAGTCCCAGCTACTTGGGAGGCTGAGACAAGAGAATTGCTTAAGCCCAAGAGTTAGAGGTTGCTGTGAGCCATGATGCCAGGGCAAAATAGTGAAACTCTGTCTCAACAATAAATAAATAAATAAATAAACAAACAAACAAAATAAAATACTGAAGTTGAGAGTCTAACTGGTGATGCCCACTATGGACAAGAACAGTCTTACTTAGGAAAACTGGAATGAATGCTGCCTACGTGATGCCTATGGGAGCTCACTTCCCAGTATCACAGCCCAGAGAAATAACTGCATTAGGAGGTAAACAGGATCCACCATAGCAGCAACACTGTCAGTAATAGCAAAAAACAAACAGAAAAGAAAAACAAACAAACAAAATGGAGATAGCTTACATTTTCTATCAACAGAACAGAAATAAATCACAACATATTCATACTATGGAATATAAATCTTAAAATTACTTTTTGACTAAAAGAAGCCAGATATGAAAGTACATACCTTAGCAGCGCTTGTGGCTGAGTAGGGTGCCGGCCCCCATACCAAGGGTGGCAGGTTCAAACCTGGCCCTGGCCAAACTACAACAAAAAAATAGCCAGGCATTGTGGTTGGCACCTGTAGTCCCAGCTATTTGGGAGGCTGAGGCAAGAGAATCACCTAAGCCCAAGAGTTTGCTGTGAGCTGTGATGCCACAACACTCTACTTAGAGGGTGACGAAGTGAGACTTTCTCAAACAAAAAAAAAAAAAAAAAGAAAGAAAAATACACATCCCAAATAACTCCATTTCTATAAAGTCCACAGATATTTTATAGGGATGTACTTTTAGATATGAAAACTGTAAAAAATAAAAAAAAAATTAAATAAAAAACCCACAACGATGTTAGTTACTATCATAAAATGCAACTGTGGGTGGTTAATCCTTGGGGAGGAAGAGGCACATTAAAAAATCAGGAAGAAGCACATCAGAGGCTTCTGGGTGCCAAGCAATGTCCTCATTCTCCATGTGGTTGTTTCCTAAAAATCTGCAAAACTTCTTCTATATGTTGTGTGCTTTTCCGTATGAATGTCTTACTTTACTTTTCACTAAAATCATTAATGAAAAACTACAGTTGACCCTTCAACGACACAGCTTTGAACCGCACAGCTTTGAACTGCACAGGTCTACTTACACTTGGCTTTTCTTCTGCGACTGCCACTTCCCACAAAACCAACCCCTCCTCCTGTCTATTCAACATGAAGATGACAGAGATGAAGACCTCTGTGACAATCCATTTCTGCTTAATAATAAATATACTTTCTCTTCCTAATGATTGTTTTTTCTGTAATGATTTTCTTAATAACACTTTCTTTTCTCTAGCTTATTTTATTCTAAGAATATAGTATATAATACATACAACATTAAAAATATGTGAAAACAGATTGTATGTGGGAAGGCTTTTAGGTCAGCAGTAGGCTAATTAGTTAGGTTTTGGGGAGTCAAAGGTTCTAAGTGGATTTTTTACTATTCAAAGGGTCAGTGGCCTTAACTCCTGCATTATTTCAGGGGTCAACTTAGCAGAGTAACCAAAATAATACAGTTTAACTTTTAGGAAAGCCTCGTCTAGTAAATACTTTCTTTCACACTTTACCCTCTTACAGATGGGCCTTCCTGTATGATAACATCTGAAATAAAACAGGGTGAGAGATAATGTGCGTAGTATATTAAGTCAAACAGCTTTCAGACTGAGACAGCAACCTCTGCAGAACTTCTAAGCACTGTACAGGCCCCAATGCCAAAGTTTACCACCTTAGCTTACCTTCACTCGTAATTCCTTCATAGGAGGAGGTAAAAGAAGACCTCGAATCTGAGTTACAATGGGCCCTTCTACTCCGGGAACAATGATTGTATCTCCCTCCTTCAAACGCCCATTGATCAATATAACATCTATAGTTGTGCCCATCCCTGGGAGAGCTTTAACCTAACAGACATAAATGAAAATGGAGAAAGATATATAATGCACCATGTTCATTAAATCTAAAAGTAGCAAACATTCCCTAGTAAAGCAACGTGCTATTAATAACAAAGGCAATTAAGTAAAAAGCTAATCATTACCTCCATCACCTGTGCTCTCAGCTCTTCACAGTGTGCAAGTCTCTTGCTCAGCATGGTCTGAGTTAACTCAACAAGAAGGTAAATCAGACTTCCCATGCCATCACCAGTATGTGCAGAGGTAGGTACCAAGGACACAAAAGTGCGGGGATCTTTATTCTCATAAAACAAAGCAGCATTCAAACCCTAAAAGCAAACATCATTCCAAAACAGCCAATTGTGAAAGGAGGTATCTAGAGCAGGCATGACTGACTAGAAGCTAGATGAGCAAATGGCTAACAGTTCCGAAACTCCTCAGGTGATTATTAAATTCCTTAGATCAAGTATTACTCTATAATGAGTTAATATCACAGAAAAGTAGTTTCTAATTCAACTTGGTTTTCTAAATTAAAACATTCAGACTGAACAGAAATCTCTGAAATATTAGCTTTCTGATATTAAAAAGGAAAACAGATAAAAGAATAAAAACAATAATTGTCATCAACAGACCAAAAAAAAAAAAAAACCTATGACTAAAAATGCTGACTTCATTATAAAGGTAATGTATTAAAAGAAAAAAGTATTCTATGAGATGAGGTCTTCATAAGGAAAGAAAAGCTTTCTTACCTGCTGTGCAAATTCTACAATAATAGCCTTTGCTCGCTCCTCAAATTCATCTTTTGTATTCTTTTTCTGCTTCTTTAAAGTAGCAGCTACATCAGAGTCAGGGCTCTTTTTCCAATCATATAACCTATCAATCTGAAAAAGTTTTTTCATAAGAAATATCTCTAACAAATTCAGAACATTCAAGAATTTAAGATTAATAGTTCTAAGAAAATAGTGACTAATTCTCATATAAACTGGATTTAATTTTTACCAAAGTACATTACTTAACCATTAATTTTTAATTCAACTTGTTAGTATGTTTAGAATATTGCATCCTCATTTATAAGTGAAATATGTTTATAATTTCCCCTTTATGGCTCGGCGCCTGTGGCTCAATGGGCTAAGGCGCCAGCCACGTACACCTGCTGGGTTTGAATCCAGCCCATCCCACCAATCAACAATGACAGCTGCAACCAAAAATAAAAAAAAATGGCCGGGCGTTGTGGTGGGCGCCTGTAGTCCCAGTTACTTGGGAGGCAGAGGCAGGAGACTCACTTGAGCCCAGGAATTGGAGGTTGCTGTGAGCTGTGATGCCACAGCACTCTATGCAGGGTGATAGCTTGAGGCTCTGTCTCAAAAAAAAAAAATTTCCCCTTTAAAAAATACATTTTTTCCAATTTTAATACCAGGTTTATCCAGATTAAGTAGAATGATTTTGAAGTATTTCTTCTTTTTCTATTGTCTATAAGATTTGGCATGATCTGTTTTTTTAAATTATCTTTTACTTTTATTTACAAATATTAGTTGCCTATTTTTTGAGACTTTGGAAAAACAAATAAGAAGTTAACTGATGACTCCATACTGAACCTCAGAGTCAAAGCATACTATAATAGACAGACTCTTATCTGACAATGTGAATGTTTACATTATTATTATTGCTTAATATTTCAATGCAGCAATCGTCTGATTTCTTTTCTGAATATATTTATCTTTATTCGTTCTTTGAGGTTTTTGTTTCTAGTACTTATCTTACACATTGTTATTGTTATCAAATTTTAAGACTTTTTAATTCTGTGAAGGCAAAAAGTGAAAACCTAATAAACACATGTATATATAAATAAAAAAAAAGATTAACAGCTCCAGAAAATTCCTAATGCATATCTCATATATAAGGAAGAATATGAATTACTCAGATATTTTTTGGTACCAAAAGTCCCTTATAGATTGCTTAATTGCATCCCCTTTAAATTAGAAACTACTGAGGTACCATGCTGCCCTTATTAGTCTCCAGTTCCTAAGAAGCTACCCTTGGTTTACAAAAGACAAGATTCTAGAATTATCCTATGATCATGAATATATGTTGCTGGAATTATAAAAAATCTAATAGTTTTATAAAATAGTAGATAGGATCAAGGATTAATTCTGGCAACTACCATCACCAGAAAATTATATACCAAAAAACAAAACATTAAAAATGAGACAATTAGCCAGAAATGGTGGCATGTACCTATAAGCCTACCTACTCAGTAGGCTGAAGCAAGAGGAACACCTGAGCCCAGGAGTTCAAGGCTGCAGTGAACTATGACTGTGGCACAGCACTTCACCCTGGGCAACAGCCAGACCCTGTCTCAAAAGAAAAAGAACCCCCCCCCCAAAAAAACCCCCTCAAAACAGATGATAGCTGTCAACATAAAAGCTAAAATTATTGAACACCTAGAAACACAAGGAAAATTTTTAACAAACTTGGGGTACGAAAAGACTACTTATATAAATAGAGACCACAAGAAAGACAAATTGTTAAAAAACTGAATTTCACCAAAGTCAGTAATTTGCTTTTCTTAGAAAAATTTACCATTAAAAAAATGAAAAGCCAGGCAGTGCCTATGGCTCAGTGGGTAGGGCACCAGCCCCATATACCAAGGGTGGCGGGTTCAAAACCAGCCCTGGCCAAACTGCAACAAAAAATAGCCTGGCATTGTGGCTGGTGCCTGTAGTCCCAGCCACTCAGGAGGCTGAGGCAAGAGAACTGCCCAGGAGTTGGAGGTTGCTGTGAGTTGTGACACCACGGCACTCTACCAAGGGTGATAAAGTGAGACTCTGTCTCTTAAAAAAAAAAAAAAAAAAAAGAATGAAAGAAAGAAAAGCCAAGTCCCAGACTATTGTAAGAATTTATCTACAAACTACATAACTAACAAAAGAATTATATCAACATATACAGAACTCTTAAAACTCAACAATAAGATAACAATCTAAAAAAGAGCATAAGATTTTGACCATACTCATCTAATAGAAGACACTGTCATCTCTATAAGCACAAGTGCATGCAAAGATGCTCAAAACCACTAGTTATCCACTGCAGAAATACAAATTAAACCATAATAAATTAGCGTTAAACACTTACTGGAATAGTAGGGCGATTATTGGCAAAAATGCACAGAAACTGAAACTCCTTAACAGGTGAATAATAAGTTTGGTAATATCCAGATAACAAAATATTACTCAGCAATAAAAAGGAAAATCCTATAATACATGCAACACAAAGTTGTAACAACACAAGTAAAACAAAAAAATTTCCAAACTCAAAAGATTGCAAACTGTATGCCATTTATATAAAGTTATAAAATAGGCAAACTAGTTACAGTGACACAGAAAGATCAGTATTTGCCTGGAGTTAGAATGGGCAGTAGAATAAATGCTAAGGAACATGAGGGAACATTACGGAAATATGGAGATGGCCTATACTCTGAATGGCAGCGGTTATATGTGGGTATAAAGTGGTCAAGACATATTAAAATGTACACTCAGCATAAATGCATGGAGTGGTCTTATACAGGACCTCAGAGATACTGAGTGCTCAGTTTCAGACCACTGCATAGATCAAGTATTGCAATAAAATGAGTCACAGAAACTTTAGTTTCTCAGTGCATATTCCACTGTATTGTAGTGTTAACTATGGGATTACGTCCAAAAAACCCAATATACATATTTTAATTAAAAATACTGAATTGCTGGCTAGGGAGAGTGGTTCCCAACAACTCAAGAGACTGAGATGGATCATTTGAGCCTAGGAGTTCAAGACCAGTTTGAGCAATATAATGAAACCCTGTATCCATGTTGCCCAGGCTGGTCATGAACTCTAAGGCTGCAAACAATCCTCTTAATGTTGGCCTCCCAAAGTGCTGGGAGGTGTGCGCCACCATGCCCAGTCCCCAAAAAGAACAACTTTCAAAATTGGAGTCAATCCTCCCAAGCTCTGCCACCACTTTATCAAATAAGTTTATGTACCATTCTAAATCCTTTCTTGTCATTTCAACAGTGTTCACTGTATCTTTAGCAGAAGTAGACTGCAACTCAAGAAACCACCTTCTTTGCTCAATCATAAGAAGAAATTCATCTGTTAAGGTTTTAATCTTAAGACTGTAGCAATTCAGACCCATCTTCAGGCTGTACTTCTCATTCTAATTCTCTTGCTGTTTCCACCACATCAGCAGTGACTTCCTCCACTGAAGTGTTGAACCCCTCAAAGTCATCCATGGTGGTTAGAATCAACTTCTCCCAAATTCCTGTTAAGGCTGATATTTGGACTTCCTCTCATGAATCATGAATGGTGTTAATGCCATCTAGAATGGTGAATCCTTTCCAGAAGGTTTTCAATTTATTTGCCCAGATCCATCAAAGGAAACCCAATATCTATGGCAGCTATGGCCTTATAAAATGTATTCCTTTATTTATTTAATTTTTATTTCAGAGGTAGGGTCTTGATCTGTTGCACAGGCTGGAGGATAGTAGTGTAATCATACCTCACTGTAGCATAGGCTCAAGTGATCCTCCTACCTCATTGTATTCTGGATGGACTGTATAGTCACACACCATCATGTATGATGGCTAAATTTTTTTTTTTTTTTTAAAGAGTATCTCTCACTGTATTGACCAGACTGGTTTCTCACTCCTGGCCTCAAACAATTCTCCCATTTCAGCCTCTGCGTAAAATGCATTTCTTAAATATTATGACTTGACTGAAAGTCAAAAAACTCTTTGATCCATGGGCTGCAGAAAGGATGTTGGGTTAGCAAGCATGAAAAACAATACTTATTTCCTTGTACATCTCCATCAGAGCTTGTGGGTGACCAGGTGCATTGTCAAGGAGCAGTAATATTTCAAAAGCAACCTTTTTTTCTGAGCAGTAGGTCTAATCAGAGGGCTTAAAATATTCGGTAAAACAGGTTGCAAATAGATGTGCTGTCATCCGCGATTTGCTGTCCCATTTACAGAGCACTGGTAAAGAAGATTTAGCATAATTCTTAAGGGCTCTAGAGATTTTTGGAATGGTACATGAGCAATGATTTCAAGTTAAAGTCACCAGATACATTAGCCCCTAACAAGAGTCAACCTATTCTCTGAAGGTTTGAATTCAGGCACTGACTTTTCTCTAGCTTTGAGTCTTACATGCATCTTCTTTCCACAGAAAGCTGTTTCTTCTGCATCAGAAATCTGTTGGTGGGTGCAGCTACCTTAAAACAATGTTCTTTGCTATTAACAGATCTTCTAGATAACTTGCCACAGCTACTTCATCAACACTTACTGTTTCATCTTACACTTTATTATGTTATGAAGACGGTTTCTTTCTTTAAACCTCATGAACCAACCTCTGCCAGCTTCAAACTCTTCTATAGCTTCCTCACCTCTCTTAGCCTTCACAGAACCAAAAAGAGTTAGGGCCTTACTCTGGATTATGCTTTGGCTTAAGGGAATGTTGTGGCTGGTTTAATCTTCCACCCAGGCCACTAAAACTTTCTTCATATCGAACAATAAGACTATTTTACTTTCTTATTATTTGTGTGTTCACTTTTAATTTCCTTCAAGCACTTTTCCTTTGCAGTCACAACGTGGCCAACTGTTTGACACAAGAAGTCTTGCTTTCAGCACATGTCAGTTTTTGACATGCCTTTCTCACCAAGTTTAATCACCTTTGGCTCTTGATTAATAGTGAGACACGTGTGACTCCTTTTATTTGAACACTTAGAGGCATTCTAAAATTATCAACTGAACTAATTTCAATATACTTCTGTCTCAGAGAATAGGGAGATCCAAAAGAGAGTGAGAGAGACAAAGAAACATCTGGTCAGCAGAGCAGTCAGGATACAGACATTTATTGATTAAATTTGCCACCTCTAAGTGGGATTTACAGTGCCCCAAACTAATTGCAATAGTAACAACAACTGCTGAGCATCATACTGATAATAATGAAAAAGCTTGACTATAGTGTATAGTGTAAGAATTACTAAAATCTGACCGAGAGACTTACAGTGAAGTAAAGTACAAAATAATAAAGTTATGCCTATATATTATATACTTTTAATCACAAAAAACTTAAGAAAACATGTTTTTTCAATTAAATTCTTTAAAAGGAATGCCTACCTTATTGAGTGCAACAATGAAGGGGCATTTTTTAGATTTGAGGAGGTTGATAGATTCAATTGTCTGGGGCTCCAAACCATGCATAATATCAACAACTAAAATGGCAATATCACAAAGGGAGCTTCCTCTGTTCCTCAGATTACTGTTGAAAAGGGGGAAAAATTTGTAAATAGAAAACCTTAAAATTAATGCTTCTTTCCAACATAAATTTTTAATTGCTCTGTAAAACCAAAATAAAAAGAAAATGAGTACATCTAAGTACATCTAAATGAGTACACTAAGTACATCTTTAAGTGCCATTCATTAGCCTTTAACTTGCCAAATGCTCATCTGACAGTCACACTGAATCAACATCAGATGGAATGAGTCTGTTTCAGAAGTTAATATTTCTGCCAATTTAAATCTCCAAGTTTGTTGTGTTAAAGAATTTGGCCAAGACATCAGTGTGACATTCCACTTGTAATGGACTTCACAGGAGATAGACCAAGTATGTACTACAATGTACTCTGCATTTCAAATTGAGGTGATCTTTTTAAAGCAAAAAAGACTTCCCCTCTACAAAAAACAAGTATTCAAATAAAAAACTACTAAATCAATGAGGCATAAAGGAGGACTGGTAGTTTCAGGGAGTAAATTACTACCAACAGGTTAATGTCTCCAGTACTTGTAGACTTACTGGTTTCAAGCAGTTTGGCTGGATGACAGAAGTATCAAACTGGTCTTACCTGAAAGACTCATGGCCAGGAGTATCAATTATCAGCATTCCTGGAATCCGAACATTCTCTCTATCAAACTATAAACAGTGGGGGAAAATACAAAGCTTAAGGACATCAGAACAATGAAAGCTTCTTTACAAAACAATTCTTTTGCCATAAAATCTTTAAGGAATCACCACTCCCTTTTCCATATGAATGGTTTTAAAAACATTGAGTCAATCAAAGAAAAATGGTGATATATTCATTAATATCAAAAAGTTTGTTGGGGAAAAAGAAATGAGAAAGCATCTCCTTTGTTAACAACTTAAAACTATGATGTAGTCTAAGTTTGAACAAATTAAGTAAATGGTAATATAAATGACAGAGCAATCATCTGAGATTATAAAAAGCTGACATGCTAGAGGTAGTTCTCAGTATTTGGAAAATTTATCTGGTCCAATTTTACAGCAATTCTAAACTCTCAAAAATATCCCAAAAGAATGCTACAAAGACAATTTACCACATTGGTCAAAAGTGTTAAAGGATAAATGAATGCTCTTCCATATTCAAATGTCATAAACACTCAATTTTCTGAACACAGACACATAATGAAGGAAACATTACAAGACTCCATTAGGATAGTAACTTTTTAATGTCAAAAATAGCAATGACCAAATGTCACACACACAATTTCCTTACTATGCTTACCTATACTTTTTGCTAATTCTAAAATGACTTCTCAAAATTTTATCTCCTGATCTATGTCACAACTGATTCACATATAGAATTCAAATGTGTATTCTGGGGGTCTTAAATTAAATTTCGCTGACTACCATAATTATTTCCATGTCAGTGTCTTGAGAGCAAACAACAAATAATTTCAACTGCCATATAAAGCTTATCCTAAGAACTTTAACACAGGTTTAATAAAATCTTGCTATTTATGTTATAAAATAACCATAAGAGTTCAAGTTCTGGCAACAGATAGAATAAGCTGTTATTAACCCACCAATGACCAAGATATAGAAATACTATTTAAAAGATAATAAAAATAAATTTTAAATTATAAACTTGAAAAGCTGTAATTCAGGCTGAGTGCGGTGGCTCACACCTATGAATCCTAGCACTCTGGGACACTGAGGTGGGTGGATGGCTTGAGCTCAGTAAAGTTGAGACCAGCCTGAACAAACACAAGACCCCATCTCTACTAAAAATAGAAAAACTAGCTAAGCATAGTGGCACACACCTGTAGTCCCAGCTACTTGGGAGGCTGAGGTAAGAGGATTGTTCAAGTGCAAGAATTTGATGTTGCTGTGAGCTATGATGATACCAAGGCACTCTACCCAGAGCAACAGAGTAAGACTCTGTCTCAAAAAAATAAAAGCTGTAACTCAAGAAAACCATCCTAAAATAAAGATTCAAAACTGTCTATTATAATATAATACCACATAACTGGAAAACGTAGCTACAACAACCAACATCAAGATGCGAAATGACTGGGCAGCACCTGTGGCTCAAAGCAGTAAGGCGCTGGCCCCATATGCCGAAGGTGGCGGATTCAAACCCGGCCCTGGTCAAAAACTGCAAAAAAGAAGAAGGTGTCTTTTAGGGCAGCACCTGTGGCTCAAGGGAGTAGGACGCCAGCCCCATATGCCAGAGGTGGCGGGTTCAAACCCAGCCCCAGCCAAAAACTGCAAAAAAAAAAAAAAAAAAAAAAAAGCATAATGACCACATTCCTTTGACACAAAAATCTGCTTATGATCAACTTAATAGCAATATGTAACACTCTCAGAAGAAGCTGGACACTTAAGATAACTGCATTAAGAAAATGTCAACCAAAGATTTTATAAGTAGTCAACTGCCATTCCAGTGTAAGGTCATAAAATAACTCTTCAATATACAAAAACTCAAAGAATCCCCAACTTCCTTCTTTAGCAAACTACTAGAATAGGAGTTTCACAAAACAAAAACTGGAGAGACAAATTAATGGTTTCTTTTTACATGCAGAACTAAGACTAATTAAGGAATAAAGGGAGACACTAGCATGTAATAATATATGTTCTGTATGTTTTTCAATTTATTCCTTCTTAGTTCCAAATTTACAACTTTCACCTGCTCAGTAATAACAGAAGTAGGAATTATATACAAGGCCCCCAGTTCTAGGTCTGGGCAGTTTCTACCTGGGATGAGCCTGCAACATCCTATAATGCCAGACAGCATGGATACAACCAAAAACCAGAAAAACTAGAATTGTATCAAAAAGACTTAGAAACCAACAACTGGGCAAACAGAAGACTAACTCAGAACAATAATAATGGAAATGAACTGAAGCATAGTATGTTTAAATCTAGGAGTTCATAATAATACAAAACAAAATTGTATTATTAATTCTTTATTTTAAAAGTTGGTTTTAATGGAGACGCTGTAGCTCAGTGGGTAGGCACCGGCCATATATACAGAAGCTGGAGGGTTTGAACCCAGCCAGGGCCAGCTAAAATCAACAAAAAAATAGCCAGGCATTGTGGCAGATGCCTGTTGTCCCAGCTACATGGGAGGCTGAGGCAAGAGAATCGCTTAAGCCCAAGAGTTTGAGGTTGCCATGAGCTGTGATGCCACAGCACTCTACCAAGGGCAACATAGTGAGACTCTGTCTAAAAAAAAAGAAAGAAAGTTTGGTTTTAAGAAGGTAAAGGTAAACATACAATCACTGAATAATCAAATAATAAAGTTTCTCTATAGAAGCAATACAATAATTGTAAAGGAAAATGGATGATGTAATTGGAATATTAATGTTTTACAACACATAACACATTAAAAGATAGGAATTACTTTAAAAGATTCTTGTGGGTGAAGAGGAGGGATCTGAGTAGGAAGGGACACCTGGAGGGCTTCCAAGGTAGTTGGCAATATGGTACCTTCTAGTAAGGATAACGCTTAGAGTGGTTTGCATGAAGATGATTTGTTAACCTTTACATTTCTCTTACTATGTTATATTTAACATAGAGTATCTCTAAACAAGTAGAGAAAATATGGGAGGTAAGGAAAAGGTAATCAATTTTGATTAGAACAAAAAAAGAGTAGGGGAAGGAACAGAATTTTTAAATATGGAGATCCATGGTAACTGTTAAAGTAAGGAGGAAATAACAAACTTCAACTTCAGAACAGTAGTTGCCTCTGGGAGACAGAGGGAGGGAAATGGAATATGAGGGCCCTTAAAAAGAAAGATCAAAAGCAAAATAGGTGAACTAGTACATATCCTAAATATGAGCATATGAAGTATTAAACCAGTCTCTTCTTTTCCTGTGTTTGAAATAGTTTGTATCTTAATTTTGGTAGAGACTAAAACATATGAAATACAATGTACTTACATTTTTAATCATCTTAGTCTGTTCATTAATAGCTTCAAGAGGAACATTGGTGGCCCCAATTTGCTGTGTGATACCACCCGCTTCACCATCTTGAACATGCGTGTGACGAAGCTATGAAAAGACAGCAAATTCAGATTGGTATCTTGATTCAGAAAAGACAGAAGCAAAGCATTAAGAAATTAGTAACTTATTTATTACAAACAAAATTGCCTATATGTTCTCTGGGTCTCTAAAGTTATATAAATGCATATAATATTTTCTTACTTTATCTAGAATTTTTGTCTTCCCCGTGTCCACATGTCCAAGTACACAGATAATAGGGGCTCTCAGCTTTTCAGTATTTACATTTTTACTATGTTCAAGCCGCCGTTTCTAGAAATGAGAAAAAAAATCATACAATTAAATATTATTTCCAAATCCTCACTATCCTTTTTTTTTTTTTTTTTTTGAGACAGAGTCTCAAGCTGTCACCCTGGATAGAGTGCTGTGACATCACAGCTCACAGCAACCTCCAACTCCTGGGCTCAAGCGAGTCTCTTGCCTCAGCCTCCCAAGTAGCTGGGACTACAGGCGCCCGCCACAACACCCGGCCGTTTTTTGGTTGCAGCCGTCATTGTTGTTTGGCAGGCCCGGGCTGGATTCGAACCTGCCAGCTCAGGTGTACGTGGCTGGTGCCTTAGCTCGTTCAGCCACAGGTGCCGAGCCTCACTATCCTTTTTCTTTTAAATTATTGTGCCTTAGCAAGAGAATGCCAAGTTGTATAACCTGTATCCCGTTCTTTGCTGATTTGATATATACATGATATAATTGCATTTTACAAAGTAAACTTTTCTTTTTTTTTTTGAGACAGAGCCTCAAGCTGTCACCCTGGATAGGCATCACAGCTCACAGCAACCTCCAATTCCTGGGCTGAAGCGAGTCTCTTGGCTCCGCCTCCCAAGTAGCTAGGACTACAGGCACCCGCCACAACGCCCAGCTATTTTTGGTTGTAGCCATCGTTGTTTGGCGGGCCCAGGCTGGATTCAAACCAGCCAGCTCAGGTGTAGTGGCTGTCACCTTAGCCCGTTGAGCCACCAGCGCCAAGGCTAAACGTTACATTCTAATTCCTATTGCAGCACCTTTGGACAAGAAAAACTCTATTGGCTCGGCGCCTGTGGCTCAACGGGCTAAGGCGCCAGTCATGTACACCTGAGCTGGTGGGTTTGAATCCAGCCTGGGCCCCCCAAACAAAAATGACGGCTGCAACCAAAAAATGGCCAGACATTGTGGTGGGCACCTGCAGTACCAACTACTTGGGAGGCGGAGGCAAAAGACTCGCTTGAGCCCAGGAATTGGAGGTTGCTGTGAGCTGTGATGCCACAGCACTCTATCCAGGGTGACAGCTTGAGGCTCTGTCTCAAAAAAACAAAAAAGAAAAACTCTATTTTATATTTGAAGGTAGCACTGCCGAATGTGAATAGGAAAGTGATAAAGTGTCACCTTAAACTTTTTGAACATAGTTGTATATAGCTACTTTAGTGGAAATAATGAATAGGAAAGGAATCATCCCACTATACTGACAATTTGGTACAAACTCTAATTTTGTGGGAGCTTATGTTAAAAAAATTAAACTGTTGTGTATTTAAAAATTTACTGAAAGCTAAGAATTGTAAAGATTTTAAAAAGCAATTTGTTTCACACTTTTGTCCAATGTACAAATGCTATAAAATTTTCCAATGCTGAGAGTAAACGTTTAAGCTTTAGCTTAAATAAGACATTTCCTGCCTTCCCAAGGTACTACTACTTCCATGGACGCCAGTTAAGTGTGAGAAAGTTTTTCCTGATCTACAATGTGTGTTTTTGTTTCTGTTTTTTTTTTGAGACACAGTCTCACTTTGTCACCCCCAGTAGAATGTTATGGTGTCATAGCTCACAGCAACCTCAAACTCTTGGGCTCAAGCAATGCTCTTGCCTCAGCCTCCCAACTAGCTGGGACTGCAGGAGCCCGCCACACACAGGCTAGTTTTTAGAGATGTGGTCTTTCTCTAGTTCAGGCTGATCTTAAACGTGTGAGCCCGCCTCAGCCCACCCACCTTGGCCTCATAAAGTGCTGGGATTACAGGTGTGAGCTATGGTGCCCAGCCAATGTGTTTCTTTATAGCATTTACCTACATACTTCGGTTTTCTGAGGATCAAACAAAAACACACACCAGCATAGTTCTCTGAAAAGACAATCTTTCAAGTACAGTAAAACCGGCATTTGGACGAGACGGACTTTCACCCAAACTATGAAGTAATATCATTTACAAAACTATTTTCCATCTAAAACCCATTTTTTTAAGAGTTCTTTATTTTCATTTCTAGCATTAGATAGATTTTTCTATTAAAAAAAAGCGGTGCCCATAGCTCAGTGGGTAGGGTGCTGGCCAAATACACCCAGGCTGGTGGGTTGGATCCCGGCCTGGCCCAGCTAAACAACAATGGCAACTACAACAAACAGCTGGGCATTGTGGCAGGTGCCTGTAGTCCCTGCTACTTGGGAAGCTGAAGCAAGAGAATTGCTTAAGCCCAAGATTTTGAGGTTGCTGTGAACTGTGACGCCACGGCACCCTACCAAGGGAGACATAATGAGACTCTGTCTCCAAAAAAAGGACTGAAAAAGATTTTGAACTGTCAAAAGTGAGATAAGTGAGATACTAGTGATAAGCACAAACTAGGAACTGCTTTCTAGGGAAGAGTGGTACACAATCTCACAGTATGCACAACCCAAAATCTAACATTATGATTTTATGTCTTGAAAATTACCCCTCTCTCTCACAATTGCTGAAGTGTTGAAATCCTCTGGAGTACAACGAGGTACAGATGTCACCTCAGAAATCCTATCTCTCAACATTTACACTAACTCAATGAAGGACAAGTGCACAAATACGTACATCCCTAACAGTTTGTTCACTTCGGTATTGTTTATAGTAGTGAAAATTTATAATCACTTTATGTTCTTTAGTTGTAAATTTCTCATGAGTTTCTAAAACCCCAGACTTGACACCTATCTGAATCACCTAGGGAGAGCCCTCCGCACTTCCATAATGTAGAGATTATGACCTAAGAGTCTAGAGTGAATTTCAGAAAATCATAATACATAGCAAGGCTTTGGGTGCATGAAGTTTGTTATGGACTGTACATTTTCCAAAATTCATACCCTGAAACCCTAACCCACAAAGTGGCTGCATTTGGGGAAAGTACCTTTTGGAAAGTAATTAAGATTAAATGAGATCATAGGGGTAGGGGCCTAATCCTATAGAACTAACATCCTTATAAGAAGAAGAAGTGAGGCCTGGCACAGTGGGTCACACCTGTAATCTTAACAGTCTGAGAGGCTAAGGTGGGTGGATCGCCTGAGCTCAGGAGTTGGAGACTAGTCCGAGCAAGAGCAAGGCCCCATCTCTACTAAAAATTAAAAAAAAAAGCCGGGCATAGTGGTGCATGCCTGTAGTCTCAACTACTCAGGAGGATGAGGCAAGAGGATTGCTCCAGCCTGAGAGTTTAACAATTCTGCAGCACTCTATCCAGGGCCACAGAGTGAGACTCTCTCCAAAAAAAAAAAAGAGGAGGAGGAAGTGACTCCAGCAAGCAATCTCTCTTTCCACAAAGGCAAAGGAGAGCCAGTAAAAAAAAGCAGGTGTTTGTGAGCCAGGTAGAAAGCCCTCATCAGAGAAATCAACTGAGGCACCTTGGTCTTGAACTTCTAACCTCAAGAACTGAGAAAGAATATTTCTTTCACACAGTTTGTGGTACTGCATTACAGTAGTCCAATCAGAATAATACAAAGTTAAATTTAGACCCTTTTATAAAACTGAATACAAAATATAGAATAAACATATTGAGGCAGGACTTTTTTTTTTTTTTTTTTTTTTTTTTTGAGACAAGACTCTCATTCTATCACCCTCAGTAGAGTGCCGTGGAGTCACAGCTCATAGCAACCTCAAACTCTTGGGCTGAAACAATCCTTTTAGCTCAACCTCCCAAGTAACTGGGACTACAGGTGGCTGCCACAATGCCCAGGTAGTTTTTCTATTTTTTGTAGAGAGACAGGGTCTCACTCTTGCTCAGGCTGGTCTCAAACTCCTGAACTCAAGCAATCCACCTGCCTCAGCCTCCCAGAGTGCTGAGATTATGGTGTGAGCCACTGCGCCACAGGACTTCTTGAAAGGCAGAGTGAGGAGCTCAGCTAATCCTTTCTTCAAAAAGAAATTATAAACCTTCCGGAGCAAGATGGTGGTTGAATAACAGCTTCCTTGCAACTGGGCATAGTGTGACCGGGGAGAGAAGACTTCAGGCATCTCTGGCTGACAGGATCTGCCCAGAAACATCCCTTTGGGGACACAGGGAGTCAGCCTGAGACTTCTGGACCCCATGAGGAAGACAAAAGCAGTGGAGAACTGGCAAGTGGTTCCATGTGTTCCTTCAATCTAATCCTGCTGGCAGCTTTAAGTACAGCAGCAGTGAGACTGCAAACTGGAAAGGCCTCACCTGTGAGCTGTTTGGGTTTTTTTGGACTTAGCACTCAGTTGAACTACCTTGGGAGAACTTGGGCAAGAGTGTAGAGGACTTTAAGTGTTGTCTAGGGCCCCAGACTAAGCTGCTGAGCCAAACAGAGTTAATAGTGTTTGGCTGTGGGCTGTGCAGAGCCATTGTGGGAGAACTGCCCCTGCAAGCTCCACTCTCAGGGTCCAAGAACAAGCATCAGGGGGAGAGCGAGCAATCTAGTGACTGAGCAGCCTAAAGGCGGAGACTGAAATGCCTTGCAGCCTTAGCCCTTGAGGCATAGAGTGAGACCAGTTTTGGCACACTGGGTAAGTGAACAGCCACTTAAGGAGTGATCCTAATGACAAGTGCTTTCCTGGGAAAGCTTCTGCTTAGCCCAGGTTAATAATTTAAAGTGACTTTTAAGCGGGCGGAGGAGAGATTTAGGATCTCCACTCTGTGGGGTTTGAGAAATCACTAGAGACTTCCAGTCTCCATCTTGTACAGCAGTATCAGCATTGTGATTAACATATCATATACCAGAAGATCACCTGTTGCCCAGACAATATTCAGCAAGATATATATACTGCTTTGTTTTGGTTTTTTTTGTTTGTTTGTTTCTAATTTCAACATTTTCCCTATAGATTTTTCTTGTTTTAATTTCTTCATTTTTCTGGTTTAAATATAATTTTCCATTGTTGCCTTTTTCAACAATTAGAACTTCATTTTTGCTAGTGTTTCTATCTCTATTATTTGGTTCCCCCCCAATTTTATCCTCTAAAGTTTTCAGATCGCTTGTTTTGATTTGATTTATAGTATTTTTGCCTTTCCTCTCTACTTGGTGGAGGTGGGGTACTGTGTCCAAACAGGCTGGCAAAGAGCTGCTGACCTCAAGGGAACCACCCAACCTGGCACCCCCAGAGGTTGGGAGTTCTTAAGGTTGGGTCAAAGTACCCTATATTTAATCTATATACCTATATTGCTCCTGTCTCCCTCTTTCTGTCTCAAGTCTTCTTTTTGTCAATATTTGCTTCTACCCACCCCCTCTCCTTTTTCTTTTCTTTTCTTTTCTTTCTTTTTTCCCTTTTTGCACTTCAATCTTCTCATCCTTCTGGTCCTGTACCAAAAGGACTCATTGAAACCCAAGTCCAGAGGCATGGCAACTTAAAGAGGAGGAAGTGGAAGGAAAATCAGGGCAAGGAAACAGATCAAAGATATCACGCATGAGGAAAAATCATCAGAAAACTCCTGGGATCATGAAAAACCAGTCCAGAGCAACCCCCCCAAGGAACTGTGAGGTAGCTAAGGCAGAGGATTCCACCATAAGGAAATGTTAGAAATGACAGAAAGGGAATTTAGAATATAGATGATGAAAACAATGAAGGAAATGATGGAAACAATGAAAGAAACTGCTCATAGAGTGGAAAATAACCAAAAGGAAATCGAAAAACAGAATCAAATAAGAGATGAACAATATGAAGAATATAGAAAGGATATAGCAGAGCTGAAGGAACTGAGAAAGTCAATTAGGGAACTTAAAGATTCAAGACAGATTAGACCATGCATAAGAAAGAATCTCAGAGGTAAAGGAAAAAGCTCTTGAGATAACTCAGATAGTTACAGAGGCAGAAAAGAAGAGAGAGAAAGCAGAACATTCACTGACAGAATTGTGGGACTTTATGAAGCATTCAAACATATGCATTATAGGTATCCCAGAGAATGCCCCAGGGGAATGGAAGCCATACTAGAAAATACTACTAATAAAAATTTCCCAAATATCACCAAAGATTCTGACATACTCCTTTCAGAGGGATATCAGACCTCATGTCGCCTCAACTCTAACCAAGCTTCCCCAGGACACATTGTGATGAACTTGTCCAAAGTCAAAACAAAAGAAAAAGGTTCTTCAAGCTGCCAGGAATAAGCATCAGTTGACCTACAGGGGCAGATCCATCAGGGTAACTGCAGACTTCTGTAATGAAACTTTCCAAGCAAGACAATGGTCATCTACCTTTAATCTACTGAAAAAGAACAATCTCCAGCCTAGAATTCTATATCCTGCAAAGCTAAGCTGTAAAATTGACGGAGAAATCAAATCATTTACTGATATACAAACATTAAGGAAATTCACCACAAAACCACCTCTACAGGAAATACTTCAACCTGTTCTACACACTGACCATCACAATAGATCAACAGCAAAGTAAGAACTCAGAAATTAAAGGACAGAACCTAACTTCCACACTGATGCAAAAGATAAAACTAAGCAATGGACTTTCACAAAATAAGATGAATAGAACACTACCACACTTATCAATTATCTCAATAAATGTTAATGGCTTGAATTCCCCACT
>CAUYRH010047057.1:0-11435 GCA_963574655.1 Perodicticus potto
CCTTGCAGCTTTAGCCCTCAGGGGCATTGGGTGAGACCGGTTTTGGCACACTGGGTAAGTGGATAGCCACTTAAGGAGTGATCCCAGAGACAAGCGCTTTCCTGGGAAAGCTTCTGCTTAGCCCAAGTTAGCAAGTTAAAGTGCCTGCTAAACAGGCTGAGGAGGATTTACACTCTCCACCCTGTGGGGTTTGAGAAAACATTAGAGGCCTCCGGTCTCCATTTTGTTTACCCATATCAACATTGCGATTAACATATCATACCCCAGAAGATCACCTCTTGCCCAGACAATATCAGCAAGATATATATACTGCTTTGTTTCTCGGTTTTGTTTTGTGTTTTTTTTGTTGTTGTTGCTTGCTTGTTTGTTTTCATTATTGTTGTTTTATTTTTAATTTCAACATTTTCCTTAAAGATTTTTCTTTTCTTTTTTTTATTGCTTCATTTTTCTAGTTTAAATATTTTTAGTAGAGACAGGGTCTTGCTCTTGCTCAGGAAGGTCTCCAACTCCTGAACTCAGGTGGCCCTCCCGTTGGGTCTCCCAGAGTGCTAGGATTACAAGGGTGAGACACTGCACGCAGTCTAGAGTGACTCCTATTAGATACCTCTCATGGCATTACTCTTTGTTCAGTGCCTCTTTAGTTTCTACCAATTCAACTCAAAAGATTTTTTTTTTTTCTCTTCCAGTTTTGGCCAGGTCTAGGCTTGAACCCTCCACCCCCAGTATATGGGGCTGGTACCCTACTCCTTGAGCCATAGGCACCACCCAACTCAAAAGTTCTTTTTTTTTTTTTTTGAAACAGAGCCTCAAACTGTCGCCCTGGATAGAGTGCCATAGTATCACAGCTCACAGCAACCTCCAACGCCTGGGCTCAAGCGAGTCTCTGGCCTCTGCCTCCCAAGTAGCTGGGACTACAGGCGCCCACCACAACACCCGGCCATTTTTTGGTTGCAGCCATCATTGTTGTTTGGAGGGGCCAGGCTGGATTTGAACCTGCCAGCTCAGGTGTACATGGCTGGCTCCTTAGCCCGTTGAGCCACAGGCGCTGAGCCAACTCCAAAGTTCTTAATCTGGCCCCACTCTTGCAAACATTTTTCCATTCCTTCTAAATACTTAAATTTTGCTCCTGTCAGTCTCGTTTATTCCTTTTTACAATGTCTATTTATTTATTTATTTATTTTTGAGACAGAGCCTCAAGCTGTCACCCTGGATAGAGTACTGTGGCATCACAGCTTACAGCAACCTCCAACTCCTGGGCTCAAGCGAGTCTCCTGCCTCCGCCTCCCAAGAAGCTGGGACTACAGGCGCCCGCCACAACGCCTGGCCATTTTTGGTTGCAGCCATCATTGTTGTTTGGCGGGCCCGTGCTGGATTCGAACCCGCCAGCTCAGGTGTACGTGGCTGGCGCCTTAGCCCGCTGAGCCACAGGGGCCGAGCCACAATGTCTATTTATTTTAATTACATGACTGAAATTGTTCTCTTCTATATATCAATAATCCTCTAAGATTCAGAATCAAGTGCTCCTTCCTCAAATAAAGATTTCAGCCATCTTTCTACTTCTCTTTTCTATACATTTTATACTATCTTCTATTTGCTTGACAAATATTCCTTGTATTAGTGTTACCTTTAACTTTTAAAAGGAAGGAACTGGCTCAGTGCCCATAGCGCAGCAGTTAGGGTGCAGCCACATACACCAGGGCTGGCGGGTTCAAACCCAGCCTCAGTCTGCTAAACAATGACAACTACAACAAAAAAATAGCCACGTGTGGCAGGCACCTGTAGTCCCAGCTACTTGACAGGCTGAGGCAAGAGAACTGCTTAAGCCCAACAGTTTGAGGTTGCTGTGAGGTGTGATGCCATGGCACTCTACCAAAGGCAAAATACTGAGACTCTGCCTTCAAAAAAAAAGGGGGGTGGGGGAGAGAGACCCAATAAAGTCTTGTTGATAAACGGCTTTTAAGTCGTCAAAGAAGTCATGTTTAGTTTATGTATTCTTTGCTTTTACTCAGTAACTAAAGGCTCCAGGTAAAAATGCCTCGCCTAATAATAATCATTCTCTTCCCTGTATTATTCTTTCTGATTTCATCTCACACTAAATAGAGAAGTCTTACGTGCAGTAGAACCTTAGTAAGTTAACCATTTAACAGATTGAGACAAATTGATCAACATACAGAAGCGGTCAACATTAAGAAACTAAGCCTGGGGCGGCTCCTGTGGCTCAGCGAGTAGGGTGCCAGCCCCATGTACCGAAGGTGGCGGGTTCAAGCCCGGCCTCGGCTGAACGGCAAAACAAAAAAATAGCTGGGCGCTGTGGCAGGCGCCTGTAGTCCCAGCTACTTGGGAGACTGAGGCAAGAGAATCGCCTAAGCCCAGGAGTTGGAGGTTGCTGTGAGCTGTGTGATGCTACGACACTCTACCGAGGGCGAGAAAGTGAGACTCTGTCTCTACAAAAAACAAAAAAAAAAAAAAAAGAAACTAAGCCTGCTGTACTGATACGTATATATAGTGCATGGCCACTCTATTAAAATTAAGTCAAACGAAGGAAGTGGTTATTATAGGGAGGTAGTCAACTATAGAGGTTCCTAGTACACCTGTCCCCCAAACTTTCAAGTTCTCTAAAGCCAGGTAGATGCCACCCCTCACCTGGTCTTCTCTTCTCTTTGGTCATGAGCTGCTGAACCTTTCTTTGTTCTTCTTGTTCTTCTATTTTAGCCTCTTTGTGAATCTGTTCAATAGTTTTAGGACCTTGGTCTGCTCGTCGAGATACCCAGTTACACTATAAATGTAGAAAATGAGATTAGCCAGACAGCCAAACAAAAAGTAAGTTAAAAAAAAAAAATATTTATTTTCACTGCTGGAAAACCAAAAAATACCTATAAAATCTATAGTTATGGCAGTTTTTCATGTGTCTTATAGATGGCACTGTGAATAGTTTGAGGATTCAAGCTAAAAAATTAAACTCTTCTCAATCATGGCAAACTATATGCTGAATTTTCCAACAGCCAAGGGATGAAAAGAACAGAATTAAAGAGTAGCCCAAATGTATATGTATTTAGCATGGCATATCCTTCTCCATGGCCTAAATGTATTATATGATTATTCTATACATTTGAAAGAAGTAAACAGAAGATGAAACGACAAGGATGAGAATCTGTATTACTACACAGATCACATCACATTCCAAAGAAATTCTAAATTAAGGATGACTTGCATTGTTCTTTCTCCAGCATCGCAGTTCTTTTATCCTACACAAAATGCTATATAACTTTGACCATTGGTTACCTTCTCTACTACAGACAGAATAAGTTGTCTTTTTATAATTATACTTTTCCTTTCCCTTTCTAAGTTCAGTCCCAACATCTGATATAAGTACAAGTAGTTTAAGCCTTAGGTAGAAAAGTTTTTTGTATTTGTACTAGCTGATGGCAAACAGATTTAAACCAGCATGCAAATTCTGATCAACTGATGGTGGTTTTGGTAAGAAGAATCCTAAGATCACATCTGGACTTAGCAGGATAAAGAACCATCGTCTATGTTATCTGGTGTGGATATAGGTTAATGATGAGTAGAGGCCTTTCACTTTCTCTAGTTTACAGCAGGCATATTTCCTTTAGGAGTTAAAATAGAAAAGAGGTGGTAATGATAAGAACTGTACCTCATATGAGAAATGAGGGGGGAAAAAGTAGCAGAACAGGGAGTCTACTAGAAAAATAACAAAGAAAAAAACCACCAATATCTATAAGCTATTAAATTTAAAAGATTATTTCACCAAATCTTTACAATAAATCTGCATGGTAGGCAATATCCACATTTTAGAAATTAAAACCCTAAGGCTCAGGGAGGTTAAACATATTAATTGTGGATATGAGACTTTCTGATCTATTATGCATACAAAGTCTAAATTTAATTGACCACAGTTTGAGTTCACAGTGGCTGATTTCAAAACTGCAATGTTGTTTGATAATCAGAGTGAAGTAGAAACAAGTAATAGGCAACAGGCTTTTAGTCCTTTCAGACAACTCATATAAGTTTGCCAATTTGAGTTCTGAGAGTCCTGAAGCTTTTGTTTCAAGCATTAAGTTCAGGCATAGAGCATTAAACATTAGTTTTTACACATGTAAACAAAAGGCCACCCTTTCCCAAACCAATTCCTTAAAAGAGACTGGACCATTAGATTTTCTCTTCCTTACTCACCAGCCTTAGATCTATCACATCTTGAAGCATGAATCGAATCCTAGATGAGGTTTTTCTTTCTTTCACAATTTTCTCCATCTGATTAAAGTACTGATCCATACGTGGCTACAAGAGACAAAATCATTAATATTCCTGGCTAACAAATTCAAATGTAATTTTACCATGTAGAATTTTAAACAGTCTAGGAATTATCAATTTATAGCTCAAAGGTAATGTTGCAGAATTTTTAGCTGAGCACAGGATCACTCAAAATAAAAACTACAAGTAGGTGGCTCGGCGCCTGTGGCTCAATGGGCTAAGGCGCCAGCCACATACACCTGAGCTGGCGGGTTCGAATCCAGCCCAGGCCCGCCAAACAATGACGGCTGCAACCAAAAAAATGGCCAGGCATTGTGGCGGGCGCCTGTAGTCCCAGCTACTTGGGAGGCAGAGTCAAGAGACTTGCTTGAGCCCAGGAATTGGAGGTTGTTGTGAGCTGTGATGCCATAGCATTCTATCCAGGGTGACAGCTTGAGGCTCTGTCTAAAAAAGAAAAAAAAACAAACAAACAAACAAAAAAAACAAACTACAGGGAGGTTGGGTGGAGGGAGGGTAATTGGTGGGGCCACACCTATGGTGCATCTCAGAAGGGTACAGGTGAAACTTGCTAAATGCAGAATACAAATGTCTTCATACAATAACTAAGAAAATGCCATGAAGGCTATATTAAACAGTTTGATGAAAATATTTCAGATTGTATATGAAGCCAGCACATTGTACCCCATGATTGCCCTAATGTACACAGCTATGATTTAATTAAAAAAAAAAAAAAAAAGACTATACTTTCCAGGCTCCCAGGTGACTGACTAGCTTGGTCATGTGATTAATTATAGGCCAGAATATAAAAGGACATGTTATACTGCAGCTCCCTGGAATATTCCTCAAAAGAGAGGTTGCTCTGTCCTTTGCCCCTCTTTCTACCTTCTGTGGTAAGAATGATTAGGACAAGAGTTACACCCAATGAATGGTAGAATGTTAAGCTGGAAGGCCTGACCTCTGAACTTTGTGTACATTGAGTGAGAAAGAAACCTCAATCTTGTATAAACTACTGGGTTTTCTGTCATAGCCCAACAAATCCTAGCGGATTCTGATGTTATAGAGTACTGTCATCATCATCTTCATCATCATTATTATTTTTTTAGAGACAAAGTCTCATTATGTCACCCTTGGTAGAGTGCCATGGTGTCACAGCTCACAGCAAGCTCAAACTCTTGGGCTCAAGCAATTCTCTTTCTTGCCTCAGCCTCTCAAGTACCTGAGACTATAGGCGCCCACCACAATGCTTGCCTATTGGTTGGTTGCAGTTGTCATTGTTGTTTAGCAGGCTTAGGCCAGGCCTCGGTGTACATGGCCGGTGCCCTACCCACTGAGCTATGGGCGCCGCCTGTTCTGTCATTATTTCTTTACAGCATTTCTAATTTCCACAACTCTTACTTAAATAGCACTGTTATGTTTAAATTACAGTACTTTTAAGGATTTCTTATATGTATTATGGTTAGATAGCAGTGCCAATTTTTTTTTTTTTTTTTGAGACAGAATCTCAGCTCATAGTAACCTCAGACTCTTGGGCTGAAGTGATTCTCTTGCCTTAGCCTTTCGAGTACCTGGGACTACAGGCGTCCGCCACAACGCCTGGCTATTTTTTTGTTGCAGTTGTCATTGTTGTTTTATCAGACCTGGGCTGGGTTTGAACCTGCCAGCCCTGGTGTATGTGGCTGGCACCCTACCCACTGAGCTCGGATGCCGCCCAGCTGTAACATTAATTAAAGAATAAACTTAAGAAAGCTTTTGGGTCTTCATTTTACATTCACTTTACGTGTGGCCCGTAGTAACTTTTCTCTTCATTTCTATTCAAAATTTGCTATACACACAGATGACTTGTGAAATGGCTATACAGCAGTGAGTTTCAAGCAGTGTGTCATGAAAGTTTTTAAAGATCATTAATTAAATGTTTTCATTAATTAAAATATGCCAGCCACATACCTTGGGGCTGGCAGTTCGAACCCATCTCAGACCTGCTAAACAACAGTGACAATAACAACAACAAAAAATAGCTGGGCATTGTGGCAGGCACATGTACTGCCAGCTACTTGGGAGGCTAAGGCAAGAGAATCCCTTTTATTTATTTATTTTTTTGTAGAGACAGAGTCTCACTTTATTGCCCTCGGTAGAGTACCATGGCATCACACAACTCACAGCAACCTCCAACTCCTAGGCTTAGGTGCTTCTCTTGCCTTAGCCTCCTGAGTAGCTGGGACTACAGGCGCCTGCCACAATGCCCGGCTATTTCTTTTGTTGCAGTTTGGCCGGGGCAGGGTTTGAACCTGCCACCCTTGGTATATGGGATTGGCGCCCTACTCACTGAGCCACAGGTGCCACCCAAGAGAAACCCTTAAGCCCAAGAATTTGAGGTTGCTGTGAGCTATGATGCCATAGTACTCTATACTGAGGGCGACATAGGGAGACTCTGTCTCAAAAAATTAAAAAAAAATTTTTTTTTCAAAAGACGCTCAAAGCAGAGTTAAGTATATTCTTTTCTTTTTACTTTTTTTCCCCCAATGGACATAATTTAAGTGTGCCATGGAAGTTCAACCTTAGGTTCAAGTGTGCCATGAGATAAAAATGTTTGAAAGTGAAGGCAGAAAACAAAACAAGAGCCAAATAATCTAAACAATCTACAAAATGATTTTTATGTAACTACACACTCTCCTCACCTCTGACTAATGAAAATGTGGTAAGAAGCAAGATGATCAAATACTGACAATGAGATAGGCAAAAGAAGAAAAATGAGCAGCCTGGACTACTTCTTCTCCTCTTTTTTTTAATTGAGACAGAGTCTCACTTTGTCCCCCTCTGTAAAGTGCTATCACATCATAGCTCACAGCAACCTCAAACTCTTGGGCTCAAGCAATTCTCTTGCTTTAGCCTCCCTAGTAGCTGGGACTACAGGCCCCTGCCAAAACGCCCGGCTATTTTTTGTTTGTTTGTTTGTTTAGCAGGCCAGGGCCAGGATTGAACCCACCAGCCCTGGTGCATGTGGCTGGTGCCCTAACCACTGAGCAACAGGTGCTCAGCTCAGCCTAGACTTCTTCAGGCAAAATAGAACTCTTTTGTTGACGGTCTAAGTTCTTTTGCAACCAACAAAGTATCCCTCCTATAGGTTTCTGAGTTACTGAAATTTTACCTTTGCTTTCTCAAAGTCTAGATCTTTTCCAATGGTGGTAAGCAGGCGACATAGGCACTCCAGAGATTCTTCATCATGGTTCTTCAGCAACTTCACCACACAATCATGCATGATGGCTTCTGTCAGCATTTTGAGTTTAAACAGTTCTCCAATAAACTTGATGTTGCCAATGGATCTCCGTCGGGCTTTGTCCTTGGCTTCTTCTAGTTCGTCATGAAGTCTTGTCCTCTCCTCTGGCTGTTGGGGAAGGGGAATAAGGAATAATACAGGACCTTGATGATCAAAGTTGCACTATACAATAGACACCAAGATTCATGATCCTCACCCTTTCTGGGGGGGGTCACATGCCCTTTGAGAATTTGACAGCTAACCATGGACTAACTCCTCAAAAAACTCAACTATACTCAAAAGTCTTCATCCATTTCCAATTTCAGAACAAAGCAACCACTCTGAAGTCTAGGATTAGACTGAATCCCTGGCTTGAAGAGCTGAGTTGCTCCTAACATTAAGCACTGAAGAAATGGAATAAATGGACAGTGCCTGTAGCTCAGTGGGTAGGGCACTGGCTACATACACTGAGGCTGGCAGATTTGAACCCGGTGCTGGCAGCTAAAACAACATTAACAACTGCAACAAAAAATACAACCAGGCGTTGTGGCAGGCGCCTGTAGTCCCAGCTACTTGGGAGACTACTTGTTTAAGCCTAAGAGTTTGAGATTGCTGTGAGCTGTGATGCCACAGTACTCTACCCAGGGCAACAGCTTGAGACTGCCTCAAAAAAAAAAAAGAGAGAAAGAAAAGAAAAAGAAAAAAGGAATAAAGCATTGTAAGTACCAAAATGGCATCTTTACATTTAAAAAGGTACCTCTTTTAAGATAGTAGAGAAATGCTATGTCTGGCTTTATGCAATTCTACTTGATAGTACTCAAAGTAGATAAGCACTGTATTTCTGTGAAAAAACTTACAGCACTGGCAGCCTCCAGTTCTTTCTGTTTCTTCTCAAAGACATCATCATCTGCTTTATCTTTTTCAAATTCCTTCTGGCAACGGTTCAGTAGTAGCTTCCGGAAATTCACTGTGTTACCAGGCTTGTCTGCCATGGGTACTTTCAGCTGCATCCAGATAGGAAAACAAGATTAAAGACATTAACAGTATCTATTTTCTTTATTGTGCAAACTAATGCTAACTGAACCACAGGTAAACATTCTACAGGTAGTATACAATTTAGCTTCAAGCATTTCATGATTCAAAAATATCTTGAATTTTATATAGAAAAGACATATATTCCTCTCATATAAATGTACTCTTATTTATAGCCATGCTGCTAGCTGACACAGAAATCCTTTCTGTATAGTTAAAACTAGAACCCTGCCCTTATGCTATTTATTATTTACTTATTTATTTATTTGAGACAGAGTCTTACTCTGTTGCCCAGGATAAGAGTTCCATGATGTCACCCAATCCTCCTGCCTCAGCCTACTGAGTAGCTGGGACTACAGGAGGCTGCCATTTTTCTACTTTTAGTAGAGATAGGGTCACAATCTTGCTCAGGCTGGTCTCGATCTCCTGAGCTCAAGGGATTTTCCCACCTCAGCCTCTCACAGTGCTAGGATTACAGGTGTGAGCCACTGCGGTTGTCCTTTTTTTTTCCCAATCTTGTAGGGTTATCACTTTTTTTTTTAACTACCATTGTAATAAGTCTGTCAGTTTATAAAGGAACACCCAGACACGACACAAGGCAGGGGAGAATTTCATGGCCATAGGAAAGCTATTATAGCAGATAAGACCTTTTTTTGCTTTTTTAAAATTAAAAGTTGGGGTCTTGCTCTGTTGGCCAGGCTGAAGTGCAGTGGTATAATCCTCCCACCTCAGCCTCTCCAGTCACTGAGATTATAGGTGTGTGTCACCGCACCCGGCTACATGAGATCCTTATTCTGGAATAGAGTAGAGGATGGAACATTTGAAAAATTTTGAGATTTCTTTTCATTAGGGGAATGTTAGAATGTTGTAATTCTAATACTCTATGAATATAGCATATTTACGATATTTCTAACATGCCAGAAGAATGTATTAGTTCTCCAAAAGTTTGGAGGAAATATACTTACACAATTTCCACCCAAATCAAGTAATTGTTTTCTAATAAGTGCAATAGCTTAATATTACTTGTAACCAAACTCAGAGATGTTCTTATGAACATGTTTAGAATGTAAGAAGAGCATACTGAGGCAGTGATTCTATAATTTTCTATTTTACATATGAAATCTCCTTGAATACCACTTTAAACAGCTATTTTATAATATGGCAAAATGTTTTTCTCAAACCACGAAGTGGCTACCAAGTTCTGAAATGTATGCGTGGTCCTTACGCAGAAGGGGAGATCTTGGTGAAACACAGGATGAAGCATATTTATACTCACAAATAGTTAATGCCATTAACCAGGAGAGACTGACGTAGCTGCTGATCAAAAAAATGGCTAGAAAAACTTCTTGAAAATTGGGGATGCTAATGTTATAGTATATCTGTGCTAGAACTGATAGCATACTCCCCAACACATTCCCTATGATGCGTGAAAGATTACTTTGTAAGTCTAATTCTAATTAATCAAGTGTTCCACTACATATTTCTTTTCAGTAGAAAATACTAACTTAGGAAGAGAAGACTATTATCAAGAAAATTTTTTAGACAACCAGAAAAAGTGAATATATTGTTATTCCAAACTCAAGTCATACAAACACAAGCAACATGTAAAATCATTTCATGTATTGTCAGGCCTATATCAAAGTCAAAAAAGGGGCTCAGGAGTTCATCTGACTTCAAGAAAAGAAATGCCACATGAAAGCAGAAGAGTCTAAATCAAAGTAAAAAAAAGACTTTCCTACTAGGACCCAGAAGACACAATACATATTGATCAAGAAATACAAAAGCGGCTTGGCGCCTGTGGCTCAACGGGCTAAGGCGCCAGCCACGTACACCTGAGCTGGCGGGTTCGAATCCAGCCTGGGCCCGCCAAACAACAATGACGGCTGCAAACAAAAAATGGCCGGGCGTTGTGGCAGGCGCCTGTAGTCCCAGCTACTTGGGAGGCAGAGGCAAGAGACTCGCTTGAGCCAAGGAATTGGAGGTTGCTGTGAGCTGTGATGCCACAGCACTCTATCCAGGGTGACAGCTTGAGGCTCTGTCACAAAAAAAAAAAAAAACAAACCAACAACAACAATAACAAAAAGAAATACAAAAGAAACCAGGTGCTGGGGCTCAAGCCTGTAATCCCAGCACTTTGGGAGGCCAAGGTGGGAGAATTGCTTAAGGCTTGGAGTTTGAAACCACCCTGAGCAAAGTGAGACCTTGTCTCTACTAAAAATAGAAAAATTAGCTGGGTGTGGTCGCATGTGCCTATAGTCCCAGCTACTCAGGAGGGTGATGCAGGAGGATAGCTAGAGCTGAGGAGTTTGAGGCTGTTGGGAACGAGGCTGACGGCATGGCACTCTAGACTGGACAACAGAGCAAGACTATCTCAAAAAACAAAACAAAACACAAACAAACAAACAAACAAAAAATAAAAAAGAGTACCAAGAAATATAACCATGAGCCGGCTGGTATATAATGGAGCACTAACATAGAGTTAGGTTTTAGAACAAACAAAACCTAACCTTTTGTTTGTTTTAAAACTGAACCGTTATATCCAATTTTCTGCTTTACAGGAACACCAGCCAAAAAGTCCTATCTAGCTTCTTGGCATATTCACCTGAATCTCCTATATTATCACTTAAGTATGTCACTGACTTGGCTCGGCGCCTGTGGCTCAACGGGCTAAGGCGCCAGCCACGTACACCTGAGCTGGCGGGTTTGAATCCAGCCCGGGCCCGCCAAACAACAATGACGGCTGCAACCAAAAAATGGCCAGGCACTGTGGCGGGCGCCTGTAGTCCCAGCTACTTGGGAGGCGGAGGCAGGAGACTCGCTTGAGCCCAGGAATTGGAGGTTGCTGTGAGCTGTGATGCCACAGCACTCTATCCAGGGC
>CAUYRH010047061.1:0-24408 GCA_963574655.1 Perodicticus potto
TTTTTTTGAGACAGAGCCTCAAGCTGTCACCCCGGGTAGAGTGCTGTGGCATCACAGCTCACAGCAACCTCCAATTCCTGGGCTCAAGCGAGTCTCCTGCCTCTGCCTCCCAAGTAGATGCGACTACAGGCGCCCGCAACAGCACTTGACCATTATTTTGGTTGCAGCCATCATTGTTGTTTGGCAGGCCCGGGGTTGGATTCGAACCTGCCAGCTCAGGTGTATGTGACTGGCGCCTTAGTCCATTGAGCCACAAGCACCAAGCCCTATCTTTATTATTTACAAATTAAATATTATTCTTATTATTGTTTGTTTCTGGAATCTTTTACTTCTTTCCTAAATTTTATCCTTTAGGAGTTAGTTTGGTGACTGTGTATTGATAAAATGGTCCCTCAATTTTTTTGATATTGATTTATTTTTACTCTCATGCAATATGTAATTTTTGGATAACATTTTTTATCAGATCTTTGACTATATTACTTTTGCATAAATTGGATTATATCATTGTTTATAGACCAATGATGTCAGTGTAATTATTATTGTTTCTTTTTGTAGTGATCTCACTGTTTTCTCTTTCCTTTTTTTCTCTCTGTTTCCCAGATCAAAGTTCAGTGGCATGAGCCTAGCTCAGAGCAACCTCAAACTCCTGGGTTCAAGCGATCCTCTAATCTCAGCTTCTGGAGTAACTGGTACTACAGGCACTGGCCACAGCCACAGTTCCCAGCTAATTTTTCTAGTTTTTGTATAGACCGGGGTTTCACTCTTTCTTAGGCTGGTCTAAAATTCATGAGATCAAGGAATCCTCCTGCCTCAGTCTCCCAGGATTAGAGGCGTGAGCCGTCAAGTTAATTGTTCTTTATTTTAAAAATCTCTTTGATTTTAGTATTTTTCATTCTTTGTTATTAAACCTTTAGTGGTGTTTGCTTGTTTACTAATCATGTGGCTTCTTATCATTTTGAAATTGGAAGATGTATATTATCTGTTAATTCTAGAATCACTTATGTCAATGTATCTTTAAATAATTTCCACTCCAATTTTTCTGAACTATGCTCAACTATTATTCAAACTAGATGTATGTAGACTAATATTTATGTTTTCCATTCTGAGTAACTTTCTTAAAGTTACATCAGTGATTCAATGTGTATGGACTTACACACTTGCCCATACATCCAAATAGACCTTATAATTTTTTGGAGTGTGGTTACTTCAATTTTTTGAAATTATTCTGGTCCTGCTTGGTGATCTTTCATTCCTTGTTCATATTTTTAATGCCCTATTTTATGTCATTACATAACAGTGATGTAATAAAGTTACATTCTTATTTAATAATTTCCATATCTGCAATATGCGTGGCGCTGACTTTCATTTTTGGATATTTTTATTGTAATATTTTTTATTTAGAGTTCATAATTTACTTGCTAAAATTCTTTAGTAGGCGTCTAACTAGATTCCTCCAGAAGATTATTCTTAGGGTTATTCAAGTAAAGCAGATTTTATTGACTCTTTTCTAAAATGAACGTGAGTAACAGTTGGTAATTTAAAATTCTCATGGGAGAACTTTTTTTTCATGCTCTATTGAGGAACATTAGAGTGAGCTACAATTTTTTCAAAACTTCTTTCAATGGGCGCAATTTTTTGTAGTTCATATCCTCATTCTGGGTGTCAATCCTTCCCACTTTACTGGTAACTTCAATTGGATTTATACTTTCTAAATACAGAGACTAAAATAAACTGATTTATTTGAACTTTGTAACTTAAATAAAAGAAATCTCCGTGGTGTCCATTCTTCTATATCTGGTACCAGGAATGGCTAACTCACATTTTATTCAGGAAACTGATGTTCATCATATGTGGTATACAAGATACCTCTGAAATGTGATCGACCTGTGATTGACATACCCTCCTGAACAGACATATTTACGAAGACGTATGTGTGAAACGTTGAAGTTGATCAAACTCCCACAGCAATCACGGCAACCTGAAGTCCCGATCTGGTGTACGGCCTATTACAGTGTAGTGTTCCATCTTCCGCCTGTCCATGAGTCTCAGTGGGATTAGGTTAGATATGGCAGCTCAGCTCTTACTCCTTCACTTACGTCTAAGATTCGAATGGAGTGGTAAGGCTCTAAGTTTTATTGTTTCCTAATACAGGAGAAAAAGTTTTCTACTATGGGAGACCAAGAGTAAGTCTCAAAATATCTCACATCACTGCAGATGTTTGTTGATGCTCACATTTATTAACGTAACAAGAACTTAACAGTGGCTACTCTGTGGCTGCCAATTCCCTGTGCTCAGGTACTACAGCCTGCTATGAAGGGGCTAAGAACCCTGCCTTTATGTATCTCACAAACTAGAGGGGGAGGCATGTCATGAATAAATAACTATGTTATGTATGAGATGGTCAAGGTTGGTGTAAAGTAGTATTTTATTAGTAGTACTATTAGAATTTGTAATCACTATCAAAATTAATAATTATTATTAATTATCAATGGCAATTATTTGGGAGCTTTAAAAGGTATTCTTACAGCACTTATCTCCTCTGACATTTAAAAGCATTCATTGGCATATTCAAGGTCCACCATCTTACCAGTAAAATAAGTTTATCCATATCTTCATAATTAATACTGTGGAGAGTGGGCACTAGCTTTCCAGCTACTTAATATACAAGTTTTTTTTATTAGATATCACATCACCAATACCTCATTTTCAATAGATGTTTATTATTTGTTTAATCACGAGAGTATTGCAATTATAATAAATAGATTAGAAATTAGTTTATGATTTGAGGGAGATGTTATTCAAAACCTATTATTTAATATCTGTTGATAACATTACTTCTGTACCTAAAGTAGTATATCAAATAGAAAAATAAATTTGTGCTGAAAACATTGTTTAGTTTTATTTTCAGATAAATATTTGAGATTATTACTACAAATCTTCCTTCTAAACATTTATAACTCTCAGACTTATGAAAAAGTTATATACAGCACTGAGTTTTCAATGTATTAACTTACAGGTCATTTAATTTCAAATGAGTCTTACAGTGAGATTCACTAATTTATAGATTCCTCAGATACTGAATATGGAAATATGGACATTCTTACCATAGAGGGTTGTGATGAGAAGAAGTTGAATAAAATTTTTCTTATTAAAGTATAATATGTGCAACAATTAGATATTCATTAGGAAAATAAAATGTAATCTTGATTACTAACTCATGCCATACAAAATCAATTATAGAAGAGTTATTGATTCAACTTTAAAACATAAGACAGTTAAACTTTTAAATATGCAAAGTAGAATACCTTCATAAGTTGGTATAAAATATTAATATAGCATACAGAAAGCACCAACAATAGAAAATATTGATAAATCAGAATGCATTAAAATGAACTTTTAATGAACTTCAGTTCATAAAAATGGAAATGTTGATGTAGGGAAAAGGTAGTACAGTATGGGGATTATTTGCCTAATATATGCTACATACATACACACATACATACAAACTTTATAAAATTATATACATATCAAATATATAATAGCACATATAAATCGCCCATATAAATAACATATAATAACCCAAATAAATAACCCATACAGATTTTAAAAAATCAAATAGTAAAGTGAGAAAAAAAGGCAACAAATTTAAAAAGTTCTTAATAAATAATCTATACAAAAAGGCAATAAATTTATGGGAGGTTTTCCACTTCATTAGATTTCAGAGAAATGTACTAATAAATTGATTTCATGAGATACTACTACGTGCACTACAGATTTATAGCTCATGTGTAATATATATAAACATATAAACAACACCAAGAGCTTATGAGGATTTGAGTCACTGGAAATTTCAGTCTCTAAGAGTGTAAATTGATGCAACCACTTGGAAAACTGTCATTCTCCCTAGAGCTGAACATACGGAACATGATCGTATACAATTACCTAGAAATTTAATTCTTAAGATTAATAGAAATGCATACATAAGTCAGCAAAAAAGACAAGCACAGGGTTTATAGTATGCAAAGACCTCTGGACATAATTACTTTTATAATATTATAAACTGTATAAACAATAAAAATTAATGTATTTATTAACATACTTATCCTATTGGTACCTATGGAACACTGTACCAGTCAACTGTAGAATAAATCTTATTTAAAGACATTCATTAACATTTACCGATATTGACACTGTGCTGGGCTATGAAAGCTTACTCTATTTTGTGGGGTCTTTATCATAGAAAACATATCTTCTGACTTCAGTAAAGGTAAGCTAAGAGTCATAAAAAGATAACTAAAAAAAATGTCCTACTGTGTAGGAAAAAAGCAGTAAACTTCTGAGTCAGTCCATGAAGAAGTCAAAATGTAAATTGGAAAATGTTTTTAACTGAATAATAATGAAAATGTGATGTGAAAATTTATGGATTATACATTCAAACTATTGTCATTTTGAGAATTAGCTCAAAAAAAAAAAAAAAAAACCCTGCCATTTCTAACAAAAAAAAAAACTTTGTGGTCAAAGTAATAATTTTTACAAATTGCAATTATTAGAGTTAGAAGCAAGAAGTAAAATTACTTTTAAAGTATGGATATAGATATAAACACAGGTAGAAATCAATGTTCAGTTTTGGAGAAGACAGTCATTTTTTTTTTTTTTTTAATTTCTTCTCCATACGTTGCCTATGAAATTATCTAATGTTTCTAGTTTATAAAATAATTCAATGAGTATTTTTAAGATGCTGTAAGACTCTATTATGATTGTTCCCAAATGTCACTAGTTCCCCCCAGCTTTATGTCTTTCACTGTTTAGTGTGTTACTTGACCTTTGGTAACTGCTCTCTTTTAGAATTGAAAAACCATTCTTCCTTCAAAAACCTCACCTCACATGATATCCTTGTATCTCTCCATGGCATAGTGGGCAAAACTTTTGAGATACAGGGAACTATAAGAATGTAAAGCTTTATTAGCATTATTCTTTACCAAAACCAATTCATATTTTCACCTTGGAAAATCACCATTGAAAATGTTAACTTCCATGCTCTGTCTCTGTAACATTTACATTAATATAATTATCCTATTATTATAATTATTCTTATTTTTTATTTTAGCTATTGTAAGGATGGAGCTTCAAGTGTACCAAGTGTTATGTGCTGTATGTTGCATGTAGAATGTTTAAGTTTCTCCAAATCATTCTCATTCCCATTTGGGTTTCCTATTGTCACTGTAGAAAACATGTCCTAGGAATTCAAATAATTTTT
The DNA here is from genome assembly GCA_963574655.1 of Perodicticus potto. NCBI lineage: Eukaryota > Metazoa > Chordata > Mammalia > Primates > Lorisidae > Perodicticus > Perodicticus potto. Next base: position 5,258 of record CAUYRH010047061.1, read on the forward strand.
CATCAAAATAAAATCTACCAATCTGTAAAACTAATTTTTTACACCTAATCATACCTAGGCATCAACCTGAATCTGATCCAACTAATATATTTTAAAATTTATTATAACACATGCTTGGAAATCATTACCTTACCCTATTAACTTCATAAAATGGCTATGATTAGGGATTCTGATTTTTATTTGCAGAAAAATTACCATATAAAATTAGATTACATGACTTGCCACAGGTATGGAATAGAAATTTAATCCTAAACCATCTAATGCTAAGTCCTAGAAGTTCAATTTTATCTCCTCTAAAGGAGATCCAGTAGGTAAAGACTTAAAAGTAGAAGAATAAAATTTTCCTTCTTAAAGTTAATTATAAACAATATAAGTGTCAGATCCTGGTCTAGTTTGTCCAATTTTTCTTCCCCTTGTGGGAAGAGCCATGACATTTCACATGTGTGATGCAATCTTCCACGGCAGAATCGTATATATAGTAATATAGGATGAAATGAATTCAGAATGTTCCCCAAGATCATGGATAAAGTAAACACATCCATACCCCAAGTAGACTAAGCATTCAGTCAAATTTCATCACTTAAAAATAAAGCCACATAATTTGTAAGTGTGTTCAATGCTGTTTGTATAAATAGGAATTATTTCTCCAAAATGCCCAATCTCTTAGAAAGTATAATATTTAAACTAAAATAACTCAGTACTCAACAATATATTTCTTAGTATTCATTTCCTAAGAATCACCTTCTATCAATACATTTTCGGAATGTGAACTCAAAAAAATTCAACTGTGATTTGCAAAAATCTGGTGTCGACCTTGGTTTATTTGTGCTTGCTTGCCACTTGAAACTTTGTCACAATTGGGCCAGCATATTTGAGAACCTTGTAAATCAAATGAAACACTACAGCTGTGGACTTGTGGAAAATTCAGTGCCTGAAAGGGAATATTCGTGTGCCACAGATAGCCTACATCATTGGTGACATTTTAAAACAACATACTCGTACCATGGGGGGAAATGCTAAACACATTAACAGAAATATATATTAAACACCTTTATTTTCAGAGATTGGTTTACTGAGATTTATTACACAAGTTTCTTTTTTTTAGAACAAAAATAACTTTAACATGTTTCATTTGCTTTTAGATAAGCCACAAAATTAAAGATATTGTTGGCAAATTAGTCTATCAAAAAAAGTCCAATTTGTTCGGATGAACGCTCTCTTCAGATGAATCAATGAGCCCTCTGTACCGAGGTAATAAAGCAAACTTCTCTAAGTCTGTCATGCCACTGGAGATCTGGCCAATTTTCGCTCTTCAGTTTTATCTCAAAACTATCTATCACCATAACTAATCTTGTATCAGCATTTCACTGACCATACACATCTGGACAGATAAAGTAGAAGGAAGATAGCCAGGATACCTTCAGCCTTTTCTTTATTTTCTAAGATAGGATAAAAAAATTAGAAATACACCAAAGAAGAAACTTCTGAAAATACGTGACACTGAGCTTCACAAGTCTCATGGTTCAGCTGAGGTTATCCATCTCAGGGGAATATAAGGCCTTCTTGTGCTGGGCTTTAGAAACTCCAATGCGTATTTATTTACTTACACATACGTCTAGCTAGTATCAGCTTCAAATATGGTCTTTGTAAATGTGTTTGAAAAAAATTGATAACCAAACTTATATATAATTTGTACCCAGGATCACTGGCCATGTGAGTTATATTGCATCGCTACATTTCTGTAGGAGCATAGCTTAAAATTTATACATTTCAATTAATTTAAAAGTACATCCCTAGTTCAGTTCCACCAATAATACAAAAAGGCTAAATTTTGAGGGCTTCCACACAAGATTAAAGAACAAAGATCTCCTGAATCAATTAAACAGAAAAAGTGGCCAAAACTTATGAAACAACCACTTTCAAGACATTTGGTAAGAAAAGACAGCAATATCTGAGACAAAAAATAAACCATGAGAAGACCTAAAAAACAAGAAGATAGAGCATAAATACAGTTATAAGTCAAAAGAGGTTCCCAAAATAAGCCGACTTTTGCAACATCTCAAAAAATAGGGTTCCATTTATGATTAATGCTGAGGAGGATCAATATAGTTCTCCTTGTAGAGGAATGTGAGGTCAGTTGTAAGTGCTGCAGGAGTTTTTGTATCTTCTATGAAGCAAATCATTCCAAGGGAACATTAAACTTCCATGATCAGCATGCCCATATCCTAATCCTGAAACTTTGCCTCTTAGAGTGGTTCTCATCCTGAATGCCATGATGTAAGTCATTCTGATGATGCTGTAAGTCCTGAACTTACACGCTAAGCTTTGTTAATGCTAAATCTCATTTCAGCTCCTGTGAACCTTGTCTACTCCCAGAAGGCTATAAAGTCTAACAATGAGGAAACTTATTATTCATTTTCTTTCAATGCATTAAGTCAAAAACTGTACATTTTTAAAGCCTTTATTCCCCAATGTATGTGGGCAGGATATTTTATTGTTTCAGACTCCGATAAAAATTTTATCACCATAGCACAAGATGGAAAAGAATTAATGCAAAATTTTTGACATTTTATTTTCTTTTGTTTAGATAATGTCATCTGATTAGAAAACATGTATCTTTTTATGAAACCTTTTTTAATGGATTCCTATCATCTGACAATGTCAGAAAGGTATGGGTAACTTTTTTATACCAGCATGATATATAGTTAAATATATTTACTTAACAAGAGTGTATCTAGTACCTCTTATATGCCAGAAAATAGGTTCTAAGTAATAGTTAAAAAGAATATGCACACAAAAATCTCAACCATGTGAAGTTAATTGGCTTGACTGTGGTAAATATTTCATGATATATATGTACATCAACACAGAAAAACATTGGATACTGTAAAAATATACAATTTTTATTTGTTAAATATGGTTCAATTAAGCGAGGGTAAAATGACTATTAAAAAGAAACTGCATTTTCTAGGGTTCTGGGGAAGGTTTCATGGAGGGAGCAGCGTCACGGTTTTTCCAGAAGCTATCAAACCTCTTAGGTCAGAGGATTTTTCCAAAGGGTAACTAACTTGGCCTGGCTTGTCAAAGACTGTCCTAATTTTAAAGCAGAACATACCATATCCCGTGGGTCTCCGTGGTCCCTAATACACCAGAATGGCTGGTCACCTGGATTCTGGGAGCAGCTCCTGGCCACTAACCTCTCTCAGCTGCTTCACATTATGGGAGCTAAGCCCTGGACAAACAGCCACACTCCAGAAGGCTGGTGCTGCCAATTCTGTAGGCGCTGAGCACTGAGGAAGCTGTGGGCACTACAGCAGGTAAATGCTAGAGAAGCTACCCATGTTGACAGAAAAAGGCTGAGACAAGTTACATGTTCTGGGGGAGCCAGAGCCTGGAGGAGCCACCTGTACCTCACACGCCTTCCTGAACCTCACACGCCTTCCTGGGGATGAACTTGAACCAGAAAGCAAAACGGTTCCTCCAGTAAGGTCTCTGCAGCACTCTCTATCAACAAAGCTTCAGATCTAGCCACCTGCCCAGAGCAATTGCCAAATGCAAGTAAAATGGGCACAATTACAGGTGGGAGGCTCCATGTCTGTAACTAGCAAATCATACTTATTCCTTTCTGGTCTAGAATACATAAGACTAATCTCCATGGCTCTGTCTCATAATTAACAGGTTCTGATAACAACATCCTGGAATGTGAGTATACCTAAAATTTTAAGACATGAATGTGAAAACTAATTATGGTTCATGGCTGATAACTGCACCTTAACTTCAAGGAGTACTTCCTTCACCCCATGTGAAACACCAGAGCAGAAACTTTTGTTACCTGAATATGATAGGTATGTTGTTTGCTTGCTACAGAATAAGGAGAATGAGAATTTTACTTTAATCAAGAATCAAGCACAGTCATTATTTTAGCCTTCTTTGGCTAAGTAGAGATGACTTGACAATGTTTTCAAGGATCACTATAGCTCCCAGGCATCCTTAACAGTTGCTGGGGCTGGAGAAATGTCTGTCATGCATTGCAAACTGCACACAGGTAAGCGTGAGTATTTTTATTTGCCTCCAAGATATGTGTGTATCCTAATCTCAGATACCAACTTTTAAAACCAGTTGGAGTCAGCATGAAAGCACTGAACTGGAACCACTGGCATCAAGGTCCAAACTTCCTCATACCTGTGGCAATTTACTAAACTCCAGAGAGACAGAATCCATTATTGACTCATGAAACACTTCCAACTAAGAATGAGTAAGCAGGCACCTTGTAGAGAAAGCAACTAAGCCTGGGAGGCTTTTAACTTATCTTCTTCCTAGGCACTGAAATAAGAAAGCAATGATGTCCAGGTCACTGCCATGCAGAGAGAAAGGAGACTCAAAACCAGTTTAAATAAGTCAAAGGAAATTAGAAAATTAACAGGGAAGTAGATTAGCGTCATCTGAGTGATCTTTATTCTTGCATGAATAACTTTTATAACTTTATATCTTAAATATATTTCCTTCTAACAATGTTAAAAAGAGTTATATGTTATTCTCCTTATTCTACAAGCAAAAAAATTAAGGTTCCAAGAGTTGGAACCATTTCTTCAAGATCTAATTAATGGCAGACCTGGAGTTCTACCAAATTCTTTTCTCTAATGGGCTGTATGTAGACATTGGTCCTTATTTTGAATCAAAACCCAGAATAATAGGAAAAAATACAATATACATTATACTTGTTTTTAGGTGGGTATTAGATAAGGTTTTAAGATAAAAAAAACCATTGTGGAGTGCAGGGAGTCACCTGCATGAAAGTTCCTGGAGAGACGAGATGATGGCCACAGTTCTGAATTTCTCTTACTGACTTCCAGCACATTTTAGAAATCATACTTAGTTTTCTATTTTTGTTCGGATGGGAAGTTTGGTGTGCTAAAACAAGTCTATTATAGCTAGAATTGAAAGAATATATTTTTGAGAGGAAATTAGTTTGATTGACTTTTAATTATTTGCATATATTGAGTTGGTAACTACGCCTTTATAACTTTATCCTAAAGGTAATTTAGATATGTGTAAAGATATATGTATAAAGGTTTTATTATATTTTCTAAAATTAAAAAATTAGAAAAAATCTGTCAGCTATTTTCAATGGAGTAATTATATTACATACATTTATAGTGCATGTATGCAATGGGATATTATGCATTGATTATAAAGAATGGAAATGAAATTACACTATATTAGCACTGATAGATCACAAAGGTGAATTGTTGAGTGTAAGAGTTGTTTCAGAACAATAAACACAATAAGTTTCACTATTGTAAAAATAAAGGATATTAGTGTGTATCAAAAGGTTGACCAGATATGAACCTTTCCAAATTAGTCTGTGATGAAGAAATAAATTTTATTTTGTGATTTAAAAAAATTGCAGACAATTCCTTTTATAAAATACAGTAAAAACAAATAATAAATCACATCTCTGGTTATCATGAGAATGTCAAATTGCTGCAAAAGTTTCTAAAAATACCTCTATAGACTGGAAACCAGGCTTTTGTTGGAAGGCAGAGGCCAATGACAACACTTTCAATAACATGGATTAAGAATTGCCACAAACTATAAAAGGCCATTTTCAACATGATCAGTAGTGAAAAAGTATACATCAAAGAAGATTATTAAAATCTTACAGGCAGGCAGTGCCTATGACTCAAAGGAGTAGGGTGCAGGCCCCATATGGCGGAGGTGGCTGGTTCAAACTCAGCCCAGGCCTGCAAAAAAAAGAAATCTTACAGGCTTAGCATGAGTTTATTTATTACTTTTATATAAAATATTTCAATAAAAGGTATATACTTTTTGTTTGCTATGATCTGATCTGTTCCAGCTACACACACCCACACACACACATATGTATATAACACACACACACACATATAATTAAAAATGACATCTTCATTCATGCTATTAATTATTTTTCTTTATTAACCGGAAACATATTTATTCACCTCTCAATATAATATATTGATTCTACTAATAATTTTCTTAGGCACCATTTATGAATGAAGCTTGTTTTATTGTAGACTTTTTAAGCATATAAATTTAATTCTAAAACAAACTAAACCTCTCCACATTGTATATTTATCATGTAACATCAAATTAATGAGCAAAGGTACAAGAAATTTTAAAAGTGTGTTGTAGTGTTTATCTTTAGTTGAAGTATTCACTGATTAAAGTGTGCATTGTTGAATAACGGCCAATGGCCAAACCTACTTTCCTACTATGCACCTGCCAAAGAGGCCAGGAAGTCACTTTCCACCAATTATTGCACTGATTGTCATCAAGAGAGTACCTTTTCCTTTTTCTGTACATTCAAGACCCTTATGTTGTTGGACCAACATAAACTGGCATGATAAGTTATGTCATAGTTAGCTGACATTAGCTATCCTTCCACGTATGAGTTGCTCTTCAAATGGAAAAGCAGAGTCTAAATGTTCCTATCTATCCAGCTATTCCACTACTGGATATTTACTCACAGGAAAAGAAGTGATTTTATCAAAAAGACATTTGCACTTAAATGTTTATTGCAGCACAATTCACAATCGCAAAGATGCAGAATCAACTCAAGTGCTCATCAGTTCATGAATAGATTAACAAAATGCATTATATATACACCATGGGATACTACTCAGCCAAGAGGAAAGATGACTAAATCCCTTTTGCAATAATTTGGATGAAACTGGAGATTATGATCTTAAGTGAAGTAGCTAAAGAATGGAAAAATAATGCTTTATGTTCTCACTATTAAATTGTAGCTAACCAATCAGCACTCATGTACACAGATGGAAGTAAAACTCAACAGAAATCAAGCAGGTGGGAAGGGAGAGAGGTAGGTGGATGAAATCAGACCTTATGGGTACAATGTACACTATCTGGGTGATGAGCATACTGATAACCTTGATTCAAGCTGCACAAGAGCAATCTATGTATCCAAGACATTTATACTGCCATACAATTCTGAAATTTAAAAGAAAAAAGTTGAGTCTAATTGTTCCTCCCTTGAATCTGGATGGTTCTTGCAATTTGACTTATGGATGGCAGTAGAAGTGATGCTCTGAGACTTTTGAGTCTATATTACAGGAAGGAAATTTTAATGCTTATGTCTCATTTATTCATGTATTAATTCAAGTATTCTTCAGTCCACTAATTTGTTCATATATACAGTGAACAAAAATGTTTGTCTGTTATGTTTCGTGATCTGGAATATACAACATTTAAAGAGTATAATTCTGTTTCTCAACTGCAGTCTAGTAAATCTAGTGAACGAACATCTAAATATGTATCACAAAGTTGATGTATACACGTGAGTTCTGGTTTTTATGGCACTGTAACAATGGGTTATAATAGTCTTCCTTGGAATAATCTTATGCTATTTAGTGGAATCAAACACTACAGATATGTTTTAAGATTTTCCACATCTATATGTTCATGTAAATGAATTGCTGTATGATTCTTTTGTATGCTATAAGCTACCTGACAAATACATTCACTAATATATTTTTATTGTTATTCTAAACAAGGCAAATCAATGAAGTTTTTCTTATGTATATTTTGTTATTTTTTATATTGCTGGTCTTTAGGAATATTCACACATTTGCTCAGACTAAAAATCTAAACATCAATATCTATTCATTCTTTTAAGACAGAGTCTCACTTTGTCACCCTGGGTAGAGTGTTGTGGCATCATAACTCACAGCAACCTCAAACTCTTGGATTTCAGCAATTCTCTTGCCTCAGCCTCCCAAGTTGCGGGACTACAAGTAGCTGCTACAACGCCCAACTATTTTTTTAGAGATAGTCTTGCTCTTGCTCAGGCTGATCTTGAACCTGTGAGCTCAGGCAATCCACAAGCCTCGGCCTCCCAAATACTGGAATTACATGCATAAGCCATTGTGCCCTGTTCAACCGTGTTGTTGTTTTTCCCTCCCAAACTTAGACTGTGTTACATCCCTTTCTCAATTAAATATTTCAATAGATTCCCATTCTGTTTAGCATAAAGTCTAGTCCACAGAATAGGATGTAAGATTATGATGTAACTCTTCCTAATTATTTCAGACCTGTTTCTCAGCTTGTATTACTTCACTTGAAAAGTTGCAATCCAGCCAAACCTGCTTTTCCCAACAGTTACAATGTTCTGTTATCTCTTAGCTTACACATCTGCTGTGCACTATGCCAAATATTTAATCTTCTCCTATTCATCTTTGCCTGACTAAATTTCACTCTTCCTTAATTACTCTGTTTGGATCTTACCTTCTAGGAAAGAATTCTCTGATCTTTGAAGTTCCTTTTCTAAGTTTCTCTACACTGTTTTAACACATTATGTACTATAACACAGTGTCTGGCACTTAGACTCCTGGGAAGTAGTAATAAATACTATTTTACATTTACTGGCTAGAATATGATCATGTTAACAAGCAAAATAGCAAAAAAACCCAAAACATCTGCAGTGAAAGTCAATGCAACTGTCAGATAGAAAAACAGCTGTCCGACAAATAACCATGTATTAAAATAGAAAAAAAAAAACTGATAAAATTTATCAAACTCAAAACATTTATTCTTTGAAAATCACTATTAAAAATGAAAAGGGAAGACCAAGACGTGGATAAAATATTTACAACACATATATAAAGGACTTGTAGATTGAACACATAAAGAATTCTTTTAACTTAATATGATGTCAAAAACCCCAATGAGCAATATTTTAATAGATTATTTATAAAGAAAAGATATGAAGTAACAATAAGCACACAAAAAGCAACATGATTAGTTATCAGGAAAAACCAAATAAGACCAAAATGCATTATATACCCCTGAGAATGGCTGTTTTTTTGGGGGGGAGGGTGGTTACATTTTGAAAACAGAAAACATATTAAGTGTTCATGAGGATGTGTGGAGTAACTGGAACTCTCATCATTAATTGTGCAGATATAGAACGATGTAACCATTTGAAAAACCTTTGGAAGTTCCTTTTAACATTGAATATATACTTAAGCCTACCTATGGTTTAATCGTTTCAATCATAGGAATTTAACTAAGCAACATGAAAACATACTTCCACATAAATATTTGCACACAAGTGTCGATATGAGTTTCATCATGGTCACTAAAAAGCAGCAAATATCTAAATATTGAAACATGGTATCTATCTTTATATTGGAATACAATGCAACAGTGAACAGATGGGGACTATTGAAACATCCTTGGATGAATCTCATTATTAATGTATTGAGTGTTAGAAGTCAGTTACAAAAGTGTATATATCCTGTGTAATTCTATTTGCATAGATTTCTAGAAAATGCAAACAAATCTAAAGAGACAAAAAACAGATCAATTGGGAAGGAGGAGAAAGAATGCTGTCCTACCACAAATACCACAGATTCCTACTTTTCTTACTATACTTTCGTGGATTTCTTAGACATTGCTCATTGGCTATTTCCCCTTAAGAGTATTTTCCAAGGTTTTCAGTAGTTAGGTATTATTTTTGTGTTTTTTTTGCTTTCTTTTTATTTTTTTCCTTAGAATCTCACTTTGTTGCCCCAGGCTAGAGTGCCAGGGCCTTAAGCCTAGCCCCCTTGCTACCTCAGTCTTCTGGGTTCAAGTGATCCTCTTGATTCAGACTCCTGAGTAACTGGGACTACACAATGCTGGGTTAATGTCTCTATTCTTTGGTAGAGATGGGGTGTCACTCTTGCCTAGGCTGGCCTTGAACTCCTGTGCTCAAGGGATACTCTCCACTTGACATCCCAGAGTGCTTAGATTATAGGTGTGAGCTACTATGCCCAGCCTATTTTTGCTTTCTTAATAGTGTTCTCCAGTTTCACTGGGAAATGGATATGAAAAGCTCCTAGTGTTGTCTTGCCAGAATCCAATCCTTTAGTAGTATTTTAAATATCATTTGCAAAAAAAACAGGACTTTTAACAATGAAAGTTCTTAATGGAATGTTGGGTTGTTTTCAGTTAAGTTTCAGTTATTTCCCCAAGAAAGCTATCTTAATTTCTTTTTTCAGTGGGCAGTAAGCCCATGTGGAGAAAAAATTTAATTCATGTGCTAAAATTTTTGGTGCTCTTTCTTTTCTTTTTCTCTGTCTGTTTTTGATTTTCTATTATGAGGTTTACTAATTAGGCAATGGATTTATTTTTCTAAAGTAGAAAAAATTTAGAAAGACAAATATGCTGTATTTGTGTGCTCTTTTTCTCCCACATGAATGCTACCATCTGGATGGTAGTCCAATTTTTCTGGATCAAACTTGACTAAACTTGACTATGGAAAACAATCCTCAGCAAGAATGTCTATCACTAATTCAAAAAATTGTTTTCAATTACATCTAGCACACTATAGTCTAGGATAGAACACCCTCTGTTTTGCATTGAATTAATTATTATAGTTATACAAGTAATAGTTTTATTCCTGAGACTTGTAAACATAAAACATTTTATGTATACCTCTTGCTTGTGCTGCTAACAGTGACAGAAATTAAATTATCTGTGATTCCTGAGTTCTCTTTTGGAATCTTAGAGATGAAGTAGGGGGTTTAAATATGTGCATTTGGGGGTGCACATGGGAAGTATTTTAACTGAAAAAGTTATAAATATGGAAAATAAGCAGCAGCTTCCGTTTTTAATTCACTGTTTATGGAATCCAATATGATACCTCCACCTTAGTGGACACAGTAGCAGGAGATTATTTATATGAAGCTACTATCCATGTGGAAAATATAATTAAGAATTGATACGGAGACCAGAGGGAGAAGGAAGAATCTGCTATGAAAAAATTTATGAAGCTTAGGGTATAGAAATCATTAATAGTATTCACTAAGTACATATCATTTGCCAAGCAAGGGGCAAATAAGGTATTAAATAGTGTATACAGAATAACAATCTTAATTTTCACATGTGGTGTGGCATCAATTTTAATTACTGCCTTTCACAAGTGATCAAACAGAGGCCATGAAAGATTAAGAAATCTGCCTCAATTCATGCAAAGTGAAAGTGTATTGTATGTTGCTGAGAAACAATGAGTAACGGTAAAAATGTTCAAGAGAATTCATTCTATCGAAGGTAACGAAACTAAACACATCGAGCAATTGTCAGGCCCCATGAGATAATGCTGATGGGTGATGCTGCTTCCGAAGAGTGTGTACGGGAACGTGTAATATTTAGGGGCATAGATTTTGTTTGTTTGAGCGTGGAAACGTGTATGGCATACCTGCGTGGATATAGAGACACTTACGTAGTGGAAAGAAGAGACAGAACAAATGCAGAAGGTGCACGTAAAGGCTCTTAAAGCATTGGAGCAAAGCAAGTTTTTAGTTTTTGTTTATTAATGAATTGAATGATATTATTATCCCCCTACTGAAAATGAATTGACTGTAATAACTCTAATGATAGCTATTTGTTATTCACAAAGTTCATACAAAGTATGTGAAGATGCTGACAAAATTTGCTTGTGCCAGTTCAGAACAAACTTTTCCAAGTAAAGGCTAATAAAATTAGCCTAATGTCTTATGCATTAAAATACTAATGATCCAATAAATAAAATGTGGATGTTTCTGATTTTTAGTACATATTAATGGAGATACGATGTCAAGGAGATATGCAAACTGTCACTAAGGTGACATTTTGTCCTTTGAAGCAGTAGTCCCTAACCTTTTTGGCACCAGGGGACTGGTCTCACAGAAGACATTTTTTCCATGGGCAGGGGGTAGGGATGGAGCAGGAGGTCAAGCTCAGGTGGCGATATGAGCAGTGGGGAGTAGCTGTCACCCCAGATGAAGCTTCCCTGCTGGCCGTCTGTGTGGCCCATTTCTATCAGGCCCTGAATTGGAACCTTTTTGGCACTGAACAGGGAACCCCCACTTCCTATGCCTAGGTCAACGCATGTAAGTTTCCCAGGCCTCAATTCCATGAATGGACTGTGTCCATTCTTGGATACATTCATTCACCTTGCCCCAGTGGAAAGGACTGTATCCATTCATCCCCTGGCCTCAGATACAAGGAACCCGTGCCTATATACACCCATGTGCGTATATATACCCCTGGACGAAAAGATCCAGAAGGGAGACAGAGAGAGAGAAGGAGAGAGAGAGAGCTTTTCTCTCCCAGCTTGGGTTTCTCTCTCTGCCAGGCCTTTTGCTTTTTGTATTCTTTTCTATAAATAAATCCTTTCTTACCACTGATCTGTGATCCGTGGATTCATTCTTGAAATCACCGAGACCAAGAACCTACTGAAGACAAAATTCCAGTATCAATATAAAGCACTTTATTTACATTCTTTTCTTATTGAGGATGATTTCGAAAGTGAGGGCAGACCATTTCCTGTTTTTCTAGTTGAAGATTCTGATGCTTGGAAAGAGCACAGAAGGTTTTCAGAGTAGTACATCGTGGCAGAGGATCTGGGATTTGAACTCGAGTTTTATGAAATTGAGAGCTTATTTTCTTACCTTCTATACTTGGCATTTGACATATTGGTGGAGGGCTGTACTGACTATCTGATAGGCACGGAATTGAGGGTTTCCTAGTGATCTCTAAAGAAAAGATTCTTATTCTACATAAAGGCAACTTCTCCGTTCAAATGGAGAGACTTCAGAATATGTTCCCAGAGTCAGGGATTCTGCCCCAAGTCTGTGCCCTGCTGAAAGCTGGGTGAAGGTTTCTTGGATGAGACTAATCAAAGGGCATCATTTGTAGATATGGACATTCTCTTTTCTGGAATAGCCATAGATCACCCCGTCCTTAAAGCGATGCAGTTTATTAGAACAACAACAACAAAAAAAAAAAAACATGAGCTCTTTTCATCAACTTGTATTTCTTCCTATAATAGATCTGCATTTTCAATCTCGGTTGAATGAGTATCACAAACCATGGAAGAACTGCCAAACACTTTTTGTTAGTTATTGTCTATTCACAGGATTGTCTGTTACTCTCAGGTAATTTCACATTTTAAAAACTTTCCGTCAGTGTTTTGAAATGTATGCAAATAACAGTGGAGCAATTATTTTGATATACACTGAAGCGCACACAGTTCATTTTTATGAAATAAAAAGCCACAAGACGTTGGCATACTATTTTTCCCTACCTCTGCCTATAATCTTCAAACTCTACAAATTGCTATTAGAAGAGAAAATTTGCAGTTATATTATCAAAGCCCTTTTGTCATCACATTTCCAATTAGGGCAGAAAACTTCTGAGTTGTTGTTTAAAAGGCAGGCTAATAATAGATCTGCCGACAGAAGCAGTTTTCAGATCGGCTTGAGAGCTGTCATTAGTTGCAATAGGAGCAAACTACGGAAATCCACCATTCTTATGTGAAACCCGGATGGAGGGAATCCAGACGTTTGAAAACCCACAGCATGTCAATTGTTAGTTGTCAAAAGGGCAATCACAAAAGGTTGAATTTTTTCTTGAGACAGAGCCTCAAGCTGTCTTGTGGGGTAGAGTGCTGTGACATCACAGCTCACAGCAACCTCCAACTCCTGGGCTTAAGAGATTCTCTTACCTCCGCCTCCCAAGTAACTGGGACCACAGGCACCTGCCACAATGCCCAGCTATTTTTTGGTTGTAGTTGTCTTTATTATTTGGTAGGCTCAGATTGGATTCAACTCCGCCAGGTCTGGTGCATGTGTCTGGTGCCTTGGCCACTTGAGCTACAGGCACTGAGCCAAAAAGCTTGAATTTTTAAATAAGTTTTTGACATATATGCATATAATACAGAAAGGCAGGAGAAAAAAATGGAGTGAGTGTTCCTTTTTAAATTTTTCTTCAAGATAATTTATTTCAGTGTATTATGAGAATACCTATGTTTTAGTTACATAGTTTTCTTTCATAAAATTTAAATCAACGTTATAGACATGCATCACTCAGAAAGTGTGCAATGTACCCACTAGGTGGGAATTTACCCTTTCTCTCTCTGACCCAACTTGAACATCCCCCTAGAAGTTCTTGGATGTTGATCAACTGGTTCTAATGTAGTATTAAGCATATATGATGTTTATTTTTCCATTCTTGTGATACTTCCTTTAGAATAGTCTCCAATTCAATCCATGTAGTTACAAAAGATACTAGCTCACCCCTTTTCTGTGGCTGAGTGCTATATCATAGTATATGTGTACTGCATTTTATATTTTATCCACCCATTCATGTATTGATAAGCACCTGGGTTGTTCCCACACCTGTGCAACTGTGAATGGCTCTTCTATGAACAGTCAAGTGTGAGTGTTGTTGATGGTAGCTTTTTAACATCAGAGTATGATATATTCTAAATGTTTTCACTAAAAGTGACTGGAAAATTCTTACAATGAATACTTTTAAGTATTTTTATGTCAATTAAAAGCTCTAGGCCCTACCACTGGGGGAGGGGAAGAAAAAGAACTAATTGATAAATATGATGTATTTAAATTAAAAAATTTTCTCAAAAAAAAAAAAAAAAAAAAAAGCTCTAGGCCCTTTCTGGGCTACCAACATACATGACACCATTTCTACACTCAAGGATTCAAAATCAAAGAGCTCTATGAATAATCCATTGAGTTTGAGATTTAAGATATATAAGTTTAATTATATTCAAACTATAGCTGATAACTAGTAAAAGGAATAAACATGCATCATTATAGGAAAACAAAGCAGAATGAAGACTATTCTTGGTCATGCCTAGATAACGTGTTAGTAGTCATTAGAAACTAAGGCAAAGAGATACAAAACCAAAGCCAAAGAACTGAAGCTTTAGGAAGGTATTTTGTTTCTCTTTAACAGAAAGGAGATTGAAGACAGAGGAAGGAGTTCACGAGTGGTTAGGAACGCTTCAACCTGCAGCTGACACTTTGTCCTCAAATCGTTTTCCCAATTAACAATGACAAATACATTGTATTTTGAAATATTGATTTATGAAATATTTTCTCTAGCCAAAAAGCAGTCTTATTGCTATTATCAAGATTGCAAATATAATCTGAAGATTTTAGATGAAAATTTAACTTGTTCACCTTTTGCCTTTCTTTTCCATTATCTCTGAATCAACAAATCAGTGCATTTATTATTACCCCAGAGAAGGAGGTGATCAGTCTAGCAAAAAAATTATTACTCAGTTGTGAGATACAATGCATATTGTAAGCCCTTGACAGTACTTCTTTTGATATGCTATTTTTAGTTGGTGCATTTATAAAAGCTTTACTCTGTTAAGATACTTATCATGTCAATCTACCTTCTTAATTGATATCCTAATGGATTTTTAAATGTATACTAGAGTATTGTTATTGTGTTAAGAACACAACATGGATTTACCTTCTTAGCATACTTTAAGTATAAAATGCAGTTGCATCTATGCACAATGTTGCACAGAGGATCTTCAGAACTCATTCACCTTGTATAAATAAAATTTTATTTTTAGTTCCAAAAAAGAGAGAAGGCATATCATGATAAAAGTGAGAGGCTGAGACTATATGGTCCTTATACTATAATATTGGGAAGAATACATGATAACACTAAATATTTACTCACCCACAGGATAAAATAATATTATGACGAGGTATGTGTTAAAGTAGTGAGACTAAGGCTGCTCTTCACTAGAATTTAGACATGTTGAGTCTCTATAACAACTATAATTTTCTGCTTTAAATCATTTGGATAAGTTTGAGGGTATTCTTGAATAGATGAGGTTCATGAATTACGCACAAGGTAAGAGGTAGAAAAAGTATAAACTGGCAAAATTAAGGTGGTATAATCACAATATCTCAGTGAGATGATTAACGAGATATGCTATGGTAATCCAGTAGTTCTGAAGATGATATAGAAAATCATTTCAATTTTTTTCCATATCTGCCTTAAGTTTGCAGAGATAGTGATTCTGATAGTGATATGATGATGATGACATAAACAGGCATGCCTAAATTCCTAACATTTATTTTTAAAATCCCAGTAACAACTCTCTAGTGTACGAATTTTTTTATGTTCACATATAGATTAAGAATGTTTGTCTCAGCTAGGAATACCAAAGAAAACTCTTGAAACAGTCGAGTTTCGAGTCCAGCATGAGCAAGGCTCAATTTGGAAAAAATCCCTGATAACTGGTCATGTTAGCAAGGGGATTGTCAATAGAAGATGAAGCAGGACAGAGAACCAGCAAAATATTCAGAATTTCAGCAAAAACTATGAGAGAGCAACATTATACGACTTGTCACAAGCAACAGAGGCCTCCTGGATGACTCATAATAGTCAACAAGGGAAAGTAATTAGCCTAATTCACTCAGTGGTAGGCCTACACTACGCTTCTCTAAAATAACCAGCAACCTCAGGAACTTAATATTTGACATTTTGATTAAAACTTCACATTTTTAAACAACAAAGATTAATTTTTCACTGCTAATTGTTATTCACAGGGGTTAGGGGAGGGCTTCTCCTCTGTTATAATCATTAGGAAGCTGGCAAATAGCAATCGCCATTTTGAATGTTGCCAGGTTTTAGGCTACAAAGAAAATCAAAATGAACTTGAGTGATCTTATGTTATGTTGAAATGAGCTGGCCAATAATTGATATATGTCCCAGAAGTGACACACTATTAATTTGCCTACTACTCATTTCCTAATTTACCCTACTCAATCACAAAGCATTCCAGGAGGTAAAAGTGCATCTTGTCTCCATAAAATAAAGAGCTGGAAATATTCAACAAATGGCATTTCAAATACATATTAAACTCATATTTTTCCTTTTTTTTCCTAAATGAAAATAAACTGTCATTCAGCAGGTGTCAGATCTCAAAATTGCCAGCCAGTCACAGTATCAAACACCAAGTCCTATGTCTCTGTAGGATCCTTCCTTTTTGGTCCCACATCAGAATTCTCTACTAGAGTATTTGCCATTTTTGATGTCAGAGAGCCTGTTTTAATCTTTCATCCCTGCAGAATGATGGTAGTTTAAAGAGTCATTTAAGGGGGAGGAGCCAAGATGGCGGTCTGTAGCCAACTTTCCACAGAGGCTCCTGTCCAAAAGGAGAGTTAAAGGACAGAAATTTAGCTAGAAAGCCGATGGTTTGGATCTGAGCCAAAAGAGAAGGTCATAGAACTCACATCAACCCTGCTGGGGGGACCTGCAACCCCAAGAACAAAAACAAAAGGTACAGAACACATCACCAAGCAGACGGGAGTCTCCTCTCCCATGAGAATAGCTCACAATATACTCCATACCTCCATACAAACTAGTGAGCAGAGTTCAGATATCCTCTCACTATATCCCACGGGAGAGACCCTCTAAAACCTGGACCTCCTTGCTATGGCACTCTCTTGCCAGGCATAAAACTGTATAAAACTGTATATATTCTCTGTCTGCAAGTTCGAACTCCCGGCACTCACCTCCACTCTCACCCCGAGGTCTGGAGGTCTGTCCCCCATGGAGTCCAGCTTCTTGGACATTTTCTCAAGGGTTGTGGATGGGGCATGGACTGTTGCTAATCTGTGCTGATTTTACTGCTTGGGAATGGTGAGAGGAAAGTGAGCCGAGAGGAGGCTGAGCTGAAGAGGCGGTCCCCGGGGGAACAGAGCAGCAGCCTCAGCTAAGGGAACAATGGCAATGGGACTTGCACCCTGGGGATGTTTTGAGGAGACACTCCCAGTCTCTCTGGGTGGCCAGGGGAAGCCGGGTGGCCTCTCCGGTGGCAGCCACCAGCAGAGCGGACCTGCAGTGGAGACATAGGCCCCGGGAGTGAAGAGTATGCCTGAGGCGGTACCGGTTGGGGCGAAGCACGGGGATTAGAATACATGCACTGAGACAGCCACTTCCCAGGGTGGAGACTGCTTTACTCAGCTTCAGACGCACCTGGCCCTCAGGGGATGAAAGCTGAGACAAAGGGCTGAAACTCACAGACTGGGTCAGCCCTATTTGCAGCCCAACGTCTGATCCACAGGGGAAAATAGCCAGGACAGAAACAAATTCTGCAAACTTGTTCTGTTCTATCAGCAACATCAATCAGGGATAGGGCTGGAACTGAGTGAATCAAGTACCAAGGTTCTCAGGCCTCAACTCCCCCTGCCAAATAGTGACAGAGAGTGGCAGACTGGCTGAGGAGTCACAGACCCCCCTGTGAACCAGGCAGGTGCAAATTTCTGGAGCATCTGCTCATTGGAGGGAACTGGATCACAGCTCTGCGGGGCTACCAGCAACTGGATGTGACAGTGGGGCAAGATGGGGATAGAGGCATCAACCTTCCCAGACTAATTTACTTGCTAGGGGGGTCATCCGGAGCTCACAGAACACCGGAGCGAGTTATACTAGAGCTGCCAGAAGACCCCTGCTATCTAGTTGCCAGACACTTTTCAACTGTTCCATTCGAGGCCAGTGCTGGCTGGAACAATTGACTGGGACTTCTTCAACTGGGCCAATCACCTGCAGACTTTCCAAAGTGGTACCCTGGGTGTGTGGTAGTGGGAAGGTTTGATTTTCCTTTCCTATTGTTGCCTGTGGGGGGGGCGTGGTGACTTAACTGCTGGTATTTCTCCACAGCTCAGACTTCAACCCAGAGTAACTGATTTTCTAGGGTAAGACAGAGACCACCTGAAAATAAGACAGAGCCACTTAACCCCACCACACCAAGAAGGTCCCCAGTTTCGCAGGCAGTAGCACTGTATGGGTCCTTGGCAATATACAATTTTAATGCAATTCCTATTAAAGCTTCATTGTCATATTTTAAATACCTTGAAAAAATAATACTTCATTTCATATGGAATCAGAAAAAAACCTCAAATAGCCAAGACATTCCTCAGAAATAAAATCAGAGCAGGAGGAATCACGCTACCAGACCTGAGACTGTACTATAAATCGATAGTGATCAAAACAGCATGGTATTGGCACAAAAACAGAGAGACAGATGTTTGGAACAGAATAGAGAACCAAGAGATGAACCCAGCTACTTACCACTTTTTGATCTTGGACAAGCCAATTAAAAACATTCAGTGGGGAAATGATTCCCTATTTAACAAATGGTGCTGGGTGAACTGGCTGGCGACCTGTAGAAGACTGAAACTGGACCCACATCTTTCACCATTAACTAAGGTAGACTCTTACTGGATCAAAGATTTAAACTTAAGACATGAAACTATAAAAATACTAGAAGAAAGTGCAGGGAAAACTCTTGAAGGAATCGG
>CAUYRH010047062.1:0-17688 GCA_963574655.1 Perodicticus potto
GTGGCATCACAGCTCACAGCAACCTCCAATTCCTGGGCTCAAGCGAGTCTCCTGCCTCTGCCTCCCAAGTAGCTGGGACTACAGGCGCCCGCCACAACGCCCGGCCATATTTTGGTTGCAGCCGTCATTGTTGTTTGGCGGGCCCGGGCTGGATTTGAACCCGCCAGCTCAGGTGTACATGGCTGGCGCCTTAGCCCGTTGAGCCACAGGCGCCGAGCCTCTGCTGAGGTTTTCTGTGGGTTTGTTTATCCAGTCAAAGAAAGGGAAGAAAGCAAGCTTGGACCTTTTGCCAGCTGTCACCAAGCTGTCAGAGTCCCACGCAACCCTCTGTCGTAGGAGTCTTCGCTTCAGGAACTTATTTCCCTCCTCAACTCTTAAAACTTAGAAAATTTGCTTGTTTCTTAATTTTGATGATGTTACTGTGAAAAAGGGTGGAAGAATTTTTCTTTTCAACTCCCACTTGAAGAAAACAACAAGAAGTCTCCTATAATCCCTCCATCTTCATGCTAAATGTGCTAAGAATCTCACAATTTGGTGGTTTGGGGGCAAATGCCCCCCCTGCAGAAGGAGCCCATTGTTTTTCACAGTAACTACAGATATGAAGACAGTTATCTCACCCAAAGCTTTTTGAGATAATGGGCGTTTTCCTGCTTGGGTGACACTTACTCTTCAGAGTCTACCTTTTCTCTCCCATCAGCTAAACCTCAGTGTCATAATGTGGTCAACACGTACCTTCTGCAGTGTACAGTCCCAAGTTCACTAAGCAGTGGTGAATGATGATAATAATAATAATCAAAAGAGAAGAGAAACGTCCACATTTGAATTAACAAGGAACATGTGAATATCCAGAGCACTGCGTCAGAAATGCAGACTGGCAGGTTAGGGCCATGTTGGCAAAATATTTTGTGAGCCTTAAAGAAGTGGATAGAATAGATAGTAAACTCGCACATGTTCTTTGCGAGCTAGCTCCTTGAAGTTTATTACCGCAGGTGCTATTAACTCTTTCTCAGGTTACATCCCTCTTTATGGCAGTTAACTCGTAATTACTGGAGTTATTTGTTTCCCATCGACTGAGGGAAATTTCATGACTAGCACCATGATTTTTCACTCTTGTGCTCGTGGTACCCAGTACAGCACACTTAGCCCATAGTAGGTCTCAGTCAATACCTCCAGAAAGAGTGAATGCCTCCATGACTACATTTATGGATTAAGAATACATTTACAAGGGCGGCGACCGTGACTCAAAGAGTAGTGCACCGGCTCTATATACTGGAGGTGGTGGGTTCAAATCCAGCCCGGCCAAAAACTACAAAAAATTAAATAAATAAATAAAATTAAAAAACAAAAAAACCTTTAAAAAAAGAATAGGTCTACATGTTCCCAGCATTCCTTTAGGGATGCCAAACAGAGATGTAAGCTGAGGTCCCCTTCTCTTTAAAAATCTAGAGAAGAGGCCAGGCGCGGTGGCTTACATCTGTAACCCTAGCACTTGGGAGGCTGAAGAGGGTGGATTGCCTACGCTTCGAGAACAGCCTGAGCCAGAGCCAGACCCCGTCTCTAAAAATAGCCGGCCCTGTGGTGGGAGCCTGTAGTCTCAGCTACTCAGGTGGCTCAGGCAAGGGAATCACTTGAGCTCAAGCGTTAGAGGTTGCTGTGAGCCATGATGCCATGGCATTCTACCAAGGGCAACAAAGTGAGACTCCGTCTCAAAAAAATATATATCTACATAAAGATATATAGATAAGATTTGTCTTCAAATCCTTCCCACAATTTCTTCGAACACCCGGAGGACTTACTGCCTCACAGTTCCCTCTGGGTAGACATTCTGCCTCCGCTTCCACTGAATTCGTCCAGTTCGTGAGTGATCTCACCACCCCACACATTTTTTGCAGTACCTTGACTCAAATGTGGAACACAGTCCCTTGAGTTTCACAAAAACCTCACCCATATTGGCCCCTTTTAATCTACAGAAACTACAGAAGTTTTTTTTGTTGTTTTTGCTTTGTGAGACAGTCACTATGCCACCCTCAATAGAGTACCATGGCATCACAGCTCACACCAACCTCCAACTCCCGGGCTCAAGCGATTCTCTTGCCTCAGTTTCCCAAGTAGCTGGGACTACAGGCACCCACCACAACACCTGGCTATTTTTTTGTTGCAATTGTTGTTGTTTGGCAGGCCCGGACTGGGTTCAAACCTGCCAGCTCCGGTAGATGTGACTGGCACCCTCCCTGCTGAGCTACAGGTGACAAGCCTGGACAGAAGTTTTGAAGCGGTGGGGGTGGAGGGGCAACCGACATTGCAACAGTACCGCTTGCTAGTATCGACTATGAGATAACCCTGGGTTTTGGCAGGCATTCTACCACCATCCATAGGGCTTGTCTAACCTTTGTCTTTACTGTTTTTCTCTCCTTTGTCTACTCCCCTCTCTGAATTCCTATTTTAAAATTAACCATGTCAGCTCGGCACCTGTAACACAGTGTTTATGATGCCAGCCACATACACCGAGGCTGGCAGGTTCAAACCTGGCCCCGGTCAGGTAAACAACAATGACAACTGCAACAACAACAACAACAAAATAGCCAGGCCTTGTAGCAGGCACCTGTAGTCCCAGCTACTAGGGAGGCTGAAACAAGAGAATCACTTAAGCCCAAGAGTTTGAGGTTGCTGTAAACTGTGATGCCACAGCACTCTACCAAAGATGACAAAGTGAGACTCTGTCTCAAAAAAAATAAAATAGGGTGGTGCCTCTGGCTCAAAGGAGTAGGGCGCCGGCCCCGTATGCCGGAGGTGGTGGGTTCAAACCCAGCCCCAGCCAAAAACTGCAAAAAATAATAATAATAAAAATAAAATAAAATAAAATTAAGCATCTGTGTTCCTGAAATGACACATGCTAGCTTTTCTTCTCCAGATCTAGTTTCTTAGAAAGACCTTGAGAGGCATGGGGCTCCCCTGGGCTAAGGGGGAGGGAGAGAGGAGAGAGAAAGGAAGCAGAAAAGCCAGAAGCCAGTGAGCATACGTAGGAGAGTGCTGGCACTGCCACCTCCCCCGGCCAAGCTCTTGGAGTAAAGAGGCACAAGAGAATCCCCCTCAGGGTTTAGTTTCTGAGAAGGTAGAGCTATCTAAACATTATTTTAATCATTTTTTACGTATATTTTTTAAAAGAGATGATGGTCTTACTGTGTTGCCCAGACTGTTCTTGAACCCCTGACCTAAAGCCATGCTTCCACCTCCGCTTCCCAAAGTGCTGGGACTACAGGCGTGAGCCGCTGAGCCCAGCCTAGTAAGTCTTTTGAGCCGCACTACAAGGTCAAGCTTGGGGAGGAAGCAGGATCCCTGAGTTCCCCATCATGGTGCATGTGCAGAGGTGGCCCAGTGTGGATGGACCAAGGCAGCCTTCAAGAGCTCCCATGAGCCAGACATAGAGTAGGATGGTGTCCCACGCCAGCCACAGCAGCGGGAAGTAGCAAAGGCCCTAGTTAGCCTCGTAAGTCTGCTGAGGCCACAGAAAAGAGCAAAAGACAATAAAGCTCCTTTTTAATTCTGTGAAGGCAAAAAGTGGAAACCTAATAAACACCTGTGTATGTAAAAATAAAAAATGAAAGATTCACATAAGAAAAAACAAAAAAAAGGACAATAAAGCATTTCTCATGTCCCAAGAGGAATGCCCAAGGATCTGAGCGAGAAGTGGCCTGGTAGAAGTCCCACAGCGGATTTAGCAGGTGATTCCATGAACTGATGATTGAGGCCGAGACGTGAGAAAGTACACTTCAGTGGGTGCTGACATCAATAAGTAACAAATGAAGACCAGAGTCACTCAGCCAAAATCGCAATACCAGATGTCAATGAGGAAAGGGGGAGTGGGCAAAATGCAGAATTGACTGAGATAAAGTCCCTGCCTTTCAGGGTAACTGGGGTCTCAAAATGGAAATTAATTTCTGTTCTAGAAGGAAGTTTATCATTGACCCCCATGTATATTTCTCCTAACACCTTTGAGTGATGTTTTTTAATGTTGTGTTCTTTCTTAGTGAGTGTTACTATTTCATTTTCCTTCAGATAGATCAGCTTATTTATTTAAAAGTATTTTCCGTACTATTCTATAATAGTGCCTTCATCTCAAGTCAGTTCTTATTTTGATTGCTGATTTTGTTCATTGTTTTAGAATTCTGTTTCTTCCTTGGGCTCTGGAATTTTGGTTTGTATGCTCATCTCAAATGGGAGATTTTCTTTCTTTCTTTCTTTCTTTCTTTCTTTCTTTCTTTCTTTCTTTCTTTCTTTCTTTCTTTCTTTCCTTCTTTCCTTCTTTCCTTCCTTCCTTCCTTCCTTCATTCCTTTTCTTTTCTTTCCTTTCTTTTTTGAGACAGAGTCTCACTATGTCACCCTCAGTAGAGTGCTGTGTTGTCACAGCTCACAGCAACCTCGAACTCTTGGGCTCAAGCGATTCTCTTGCCTCAGCCTCCCAAGTAGCTGGGATTATAGGTGCCCGCCACAATGCCCGGCTATTTTGGGATCTGGTTGTCAATTTCTTTAAAAGTTCAACTGGGTTTTTGATTATGATTATATTTAATCTATAGGTCAAGTTGGAAAGTGCAATATTGTCATCTTAACAATATTAAGTCTTCCAGTCAAAAATCATGGATTGCCTTTCCACTTATTTAGATCATCTTTAATTTATTTCCATGATGTTTTCTAGTTGCAGTGTACAAGTTGTGCACTTCATAAATTTATTCCTAAGTACTTTACTTTTTCATATTATTGTAAACAGAATTCTTTCCTTTTTTTTTTCTTTTTTTTTTTTTTGGAGACAGTCTCACTTTGTTGCCCTTGATCTGTGGCATCATAGCTCACAGCAACCTTAAACTTTTAGGCTCAAGTGATTCTCTTGCCTCAGGACTCAGATTTCTAAAGACAGGGTCTTGCTCTGAATCAGGCAGGTCCTGAACTCATGAGTTCAGGCGACCCACTCACCTCAGCCAAACTGCAAAAACAGAAAAATAGCCAGGCATTGTGGCGGGCACCTGTAGTCCCAGCTACTCAGGAGGCTGAGGCAAGAGAATCGCCTAAGCCCAGGAGTTGGAGGTTGCTGTGAGCTGTGTGACACCACGGCACTCTACCGAGGACGATAAAATGAAACTCTATCTCTACAAAAAAAAAAAAAAGAAACTCCCAGTACAATATGAATAGAAATGAAAGAACAGACATCCTAGTCTTGTCTCTGATCTTAGGGGAAAGCATTACATCTTTCACTCTTATGTTGCATATCACAAATATTCTTAAACAGGTTATTTGATGGAGATTTCATTTCTCTAAGGTCAGTATCTAGGTATAGAACTCACAGAGTAGGTATACATGTAAATTTACAAAGAATTGTCAGTTTTCCAAAGTGACTTTTTTTACCCAGCCATCTTTTAGACTTCTCTTATTATATATTGTCTATTATATTTGGAAGAGTTTTGGGAAACGGAAGACCCCCAAACTGTGTACTTCCTACTGGACCTTGATTGGAAGACTTCTTAGTGGTAGACTCAACAGGTCTGCAACCGTCAAGAAATTATTAAAGACTCAGATTAGGTAGCCAGGTGTGGTGGCTCACGCCTATCATCCTAGCACATTAGGAGGCTAAGACAGGGAAATTACTTGACCTCAGGAATTTGAGACCAGCCTGAGCAAGAGTGAGACGCCATCTCTACTAAAAATAGAAAAACTAGCCAGGTGATGTGGTGGGCACCTATAGTCCCAGCTATACGAGGATGAACAAGAGGATCTCTTGAGCCCTAGAGTTTGAGGTTGCTGTGAGCTATGATGCCACCACACTCTACACAGGGGAGGTGAGTGAGACTCTATGTGAAAAAAAAAAAGGACCTGGATACTTATATTTACACTTAGATTCATTCCCTCCTAAACTCACTCTCTGTCCACTGCACAAACTCTCTGAGACTTCTCAGCCATTCCTCCAAGATGAGCCCAGCTCGACCCCACAATGCTCCACCTGAACCATTGTTCACTTCATTTGCATGTGATGTTTTTATTATGACATCAATAAAATTAGGAGGAACCCATCTAACCAATGCAACCACAGAGAGGTGGTTGTACAGTCTGGTCATGGTGAGATCTTTTTCCTTCCTACCATCCTCCGATGACGATCTCGGTTTACCTCATATATGATCAAAACAATGCAAGCATTCTGCAGGCTCCAATGCGCTATCTCGTACCCATCTTACACGTAAACACTGCTACCCATCCCTAGGACTGACGTCAGCGTCAACTGCAAAGCACTGCACATCTCTGAGGGCAGGTGTCAGGATGACATCCACATGCTCAACTCTCCTGAGAGCCCTGTGTTCTAGAATATATCTCTGTGTGGCTCTCCATTATCGCAAATTTCTCCTTCTGTTTTTTTCTAAAATGGAAATATCTGGCTCGGTGCCTGTAGCACAGTGGTTAGGGCACCAGCCACATACACCAAGGCTGGCAGGTTTGAACCCGGCCCAGGCCTGCTGAACAACAATGACAACTGCAACAACAAAATAACCGGGCGTTGTGGTGGGCGCCTTTAGTCCTAACTACTTGGGAGGCTGAGGCAAAAGAATCGCTTAAGCCCAAGAGTTTGAGGTTGCTGTGAGCTGTGACGCCATGGTGCTCTACTGAGGGCGACATAGTGAGACACTGTCTCAAAGAAAAAAAAAAAAGAGGAAAAGAAAAAAGAAATAAAATGGAAATATTTCTATTGTTCTGGCAGATTAAGAATGTTTAAATAAAGAAAGAAGCTTAGAAAGTATCAAGAATAATTCTTTCCTCTAACAGTTTGGGGCTATCCTTCCTTTTCTTTCTTTCTTTCTTTTTTTTTTTTTTTGAGACAGAGTCTAACTCTGTTATCTGGGGTTGAGTGCTGTGGCTTCTTAGCTCACAGCACCCTCAAACCCTTGGGCTCAATCAATCCTCCTCCTTCAGCCTCACAAGCAGCTGGGACTACAGGTACCCACCACAACACCTGGCTTGTTTTTCTATTTTTAGTAGAGACAGGGCCTCACTCTTGCTCAGGCTGGTCTCAAACTCCTGAGCTCAAACAATCCACCTGCCTCAGCCTCCCGGAGTGCTAAGTTTACAGGCGAGAGCCACTGCACTCACCCCTTCCATGCTTTTTAAGTGCACTTAATATATCTGTGCACAGGCTCGGCGCCTGTGGCTCAACGGGTTAAGGCGCCAGACACGTACACCTGAGCTGGCGGGTTCGAATCCAGCCAGGGCCGCCAAATGACAATGACGGATGCAACCAAAAAATGGCCGGGCGTTGTGGCGGGCGCCTGTAGTCCCAGCTACTTGGGAGGCGGAGGCAGGAGACTCGCTGGAGCCCAGGAATTGGAGGTTGCTGTGAGCTGTGATGCCATAGCACTATACCCAGGGTGACAGCTTTAGGCTCCGTCTCAAAAAAAAAAAAAAAAAAAAAAAAATATATATATATATATATATATATATCTATATATATCTGTGCACAGTAGTATATATACACCTGAGAGTTATTCTTTTTAATGGCATCCTATTCTATAAATTAATAGCATACATTAATTTATTTGTTATTAAGCATTTCAACCTTATAGAAAAGTACCAAGAAAAATGTAACAAACATCCACTTAGTAATTAGGAAACAATTCAATTACATATAATTATTTCCCTGTTTGTCATTTGTCTTTTTATTTCTCCTTTGGAACTGTTTCTGTTATGTGTATTTTTATATTCATATAGTTGAAGCTATGAATCTTTTCCTCTATGGATTCTGAATTTTGACTTATTTTTATAAATGCCTTGCCTCATGCCAAAATTATGAAAAAATTTCTGCTTTATTTTAGAACGCTTATTGATCCAGGTTCTACATTTACATTTTTGTGTGTTTGGAAGTTAACTTTTGTACAGTGTGATATGAATCAAGCTTAAATTTTTTGCCCAGGTAACAGTCCATTTGGCCCACTTCTCAATAAATAGTTCACTGCAGGCTCGGCGTCTATGGCTCAACGGGCTAAGGCACCAGCCACATACACCTGAGCTGGAGGGTTCAAATCCAGCCCGGGCCCGCCAAACAACAATGACGGCTGCAACCAATGCAATGCACAATGCAAATGGCCGGGCGTTGTGGCAGGCGCCTGTAGTCCCAGCTCCTTGGGAGGAGGAGGCAGGAGACTCGCTTGAGCCCAGGAATTGGAGGTTGCTCTGAGCTGTGATGCCACAGCACTCTCTCCAGGGTGACAGCTTGAGGCTCTGTCTCAAAAAATAATAATAATAAAATAAAATAAATAAATAAACAAATAAATAGTTCACTGCAATCTCCTTTGATTTAAGACGCCATCTTTAATATGTGCTAAATTCCCATGTGTATTTTGATCTAGTACAAGATTTCCTATTCTGTTCCACTGAACTTTCTGCACCATTGCCATATATTTTAATTGGCTCATTAATTTAACATACATATTAATTTATACTGTATGTATTGTCATTCTTTTCCTTTTTCAGAGTGATCTTGACTATTCTTTTTTTATTCCTTTTTACATGAGATTTTAAATTTGCTTATGTTACTTACAAAAAAATTGATACATCTTAAAGAATAACATCCAATTTAATAATTTAACTTAAAAGGGGCTGGTCAAGGTGGCTCCCTCCTGTAATCTTAGCAGTTTGGGAGGCAAGGCATGAGGATTTCTGCAAGTCAGGAGTTTGAGACCAGCCTGGACAATAGGGGGAAAAAAAGTACAAAAGCTAGCCTGGCGTGGGGCATACACTTGTAGTTCCAGCTACTCCAGAGGCTGAAGCAGGAGTAGTGCTTGAGCCCAGGAGTTTGAGGTCACAGTGAGCTAGAATGACACTACTACACTCTAGCCCAGGCAACAAAGTGAGACTCCATCTCAAAAAATAATAATAGTAATTTAACTTGAACTGTTGTTTTTGTTTTTTGTTTTTGGAGACAGAGTCTCACTTCGTCACCCTTGGATGAGTGCTGTGGCATCATAGCTCACAGCAACCTCAGACTCTTGGATTCAAGCGATCCTCTTGCCTCAGCCTCCCAAGTAGCTGGGACTACAGGTGCCCACCACAACGCCCAGCTACTATTTAGAGACAAGGTCTTGCCCTGGCTCAGGCTGGTCTGGAACCCGGGAGCTCAGGCAGTCCACCTGCCTCAGCCTCCCAGAGTGCTCGGACTACAGGTGTGACCCATCTCGCCCGGCCTAGGAACTGGTGTTTTTATAACATTGATCCTTGTACTAGGCTTTCTGTCCTAGTCCTCCAATAGTGTTTTAAAGTGTTTTCTTCTCCATATATTTTGCATGCTTTTCATATTATATACAGTATATGTACAGATAATATGTATTTTAATTAGGATTTATTTCTGTTCTATTTTATAATGTAGGTCTGTTTTCCCACCAAATCATCTGATTGTTATTAATGTCATTGAGTTTAGTGTATTAACATCTTCCCTTATTAACTTGCTTAATTATCCTATTGCTTATTATAATCGTTTTTCAGGTGATTCTCTTGGGTTTTCCTGTTATTCAATATTACCCTTGCAACTAGAGATATTATCCCTTTCCAGTTTTTAAGATAAATTTTATATTGTAGAACAGTTTTTGATTTACAGAAAACTGGTAAAGATAGTACAGAAAGTTCCTATACCCTGTAGTCCCAGCTCCTTGGGAGGCTGAGGCAAGAGAATCACTTGAGCCCAGGAGTTTGAGGTTGCTGTGAGCTATGATGCCATGGTACTCTACCCAAGGGTGACAAAGTGAGACTCTGTCTCAAATAAAAAAAAAGAAAAGAAAAGAAAGTTCCTATATAGCCCACATCCAATTTCCCCTAAATGTCCTTTTTCTTTATCAGAACTGATCACATTTAACTGTCTCTTTACGCTCTTCTTGGCTGTGACAGCTTCTCAGACTTTCCTTGTATTTTGATGACTTCGCAGTTTTGAAGGGTTGGCCAGGTGTTCTGTAGAAGGTTCTTCTGTTCCAGCTTCTATACCTCTACTTGATTCCCCCTATAGCATGGAGCTAGTGCCTCCAGCGCCATGCCACACACAAGCGGGGCTAGCGAGCAGTCTTCTTCCTTGCTGTTTTTAGTTGGAATGCCTATGGGGTGCTCCATGGGGCATTTTGAACAGGGGTAGATATGCTTTGTCATGTAATGAAATATTTATATTTTCATAGTATTTCTATCTTGATTACAGTAAATCATGTTATTTTTCTGAGCACTTATCTTTGAATTGTTTGATACCTACATCTGGGTTTGTCCCTGGGAGGCAGGGGGCGGTGACTTTCCAGGCCTGCTGTTTTCACAGCGCTTGGCTCTCTTCTACTGCCACAGAGACAGACTGCTGCCCACAAGTTTACAATGAACCTGCCTCCTCTGCTTCTCTGAATCCAGTCGGAACCGGGAGGACTCCTGACCCAAGTCCTGGTCGGCTCTGTTCCTGCACCACATAGTGTCCTCCCTCAGGAGATGTCTGTCTCTGCTGCACCCTCTCACCGCTCTTCTCGTCAGCTTTTCCCCATAGTTTTTGCCTTATCTCAGCAGCTCTGAGCAGACTTTACATATATTTCAGAATGCGAAAAGTATGTCTTTTTCCAAAGTTGATTAAAATGGAGTTCATGGGTTTTTTTGTTTGTTTGTTTGTTTTTTGGCCAGGGCTGGGTTTGAACCCACCACCTCTGGTATATGGGGCCAGCACCCGACTCCTTGAGCCACAGGCTCTGCCTGGTTCATGGTGTTTTAATTCATTCTTCTTCCTATTCTTTTACAATTTCCAGAGAGGGTGCAATTTAGACCTTTGCATTTATGTTCATACTAAAAATCTTAATGAAGTAAATTTGACCCAAAGCCCACCACTGTTCTGGAACAATTCAGGCATGGTGGCTCATGCCTGTAATCCTAGCACTCTGGGAGGCCAAGATGGGTGGATTGCTTGAGCTCAGAAGTTCAAGACCAGCTTGAGCAAGAGCAAAAGACCCTATATCTACTAAAAATGGAAAAACTATCCAGGCATTGTGGTGGGCACCTGTAGTCCCAGCTACTGGGGAGGCTGAAGCAAGAGGATAGCTTAAGCTCAAGAGTTTCAGGTTGCTGTGAGCTATGATACCATAGCACTCTACCCAGGGTGACAGAGTGAGACTCTGTCTAAAAAGAAAAAAAGAAAAGAAAAGAAGGAAGAGCACAGGAATTTTGGAGATAGAACGAGTGAACTTTGCATAGTTAAATAGAAACTTGAATGACTAGTGCATAGTACTTGATTAAGAGATAAGGAAATTTACTCATTCAGTGAAAAATAATTGAGCAACTGCTTTGTGCTAGGCATTTTACTAGACAATTAGGTGGCAGATATTTTTGGTGGAGTTAATCTAATTCATAATTAGACTATTGTTTCCCCTGAACCTTAATTTCTTGGAGTAATATAATCAACCTCATCTACTTTTAGAAGAGGCTGAAGTTAGTTTCGATATGTGAAGGCACTTAGTGGATTTCTGATTTTCTGAAAGGGGGATTTGATAACTCAAATCTACAAAGAGCTCAAGCAAATCAACAAGAAAAATGTCAGGCTCGGCGCCTGTAGCTCAGCGGCTAGGACGCCAGCCATATACCCCAGAGCTGGCGGGTTCGAACCCAGCCCGGGGCCTGCCAAACAACAATGAGAACTACAACCAAAAAAATAGCTGGGTGTTGTGGTGGGCACCTGTAGTTCCAGCTACTCAGGAGGCTGAGGCAAGAGAATTGCTTAAGCCCAAGAGCTTGAGGTTGCTGTGAGCTGTGATGCCACAGCACTCTCCCCAGAGCTAAATATTGAGACTCTGACTCAAAGGAAAAAAGTCAAACAACCCTATTAAAAAGTGGGCAAAAGACATGAACAAAAGCCTTGCAAAGAAGATAGTCTGATGGACAATAAACATGTTAAAATGCTTAATGTGACTCGGTGCCTGTGGTTCAAGCAGCTAAGGTGCCAGCCACATACACCTGAGCTGGCGGGTTCAAATCCAGCCCGTGGCCCACCAAACAACAATGACGGCTGCAACCAAAAAATGGCCGGGCGTTGTGGCGGGCGCCTGTAGTCCCAGCTACTTGGGAGGCTGAGGCCTCTCTCTCTCAAGAGATTCACTTGAGCCCAGGAATTGGAGGTTGCTGTGAGCTGTGATGCGACAGCACTCTATCCAGGGTGACAGCTTGAGGCTCTGTCTCAAAAAAAAAAAAAAAAAATGCTTAATGTCACTAATCATTAGAAAAATGCAAATCAAAACTACAGCGAAATATTACCTAACCCCAGTGAGAATGGCTTTCATCAAAAAGTCCCAGAACAATAGATGCTAGTGTGCATACAGAAAGAAAGGAACACTTAGCCCGGAGCCTATAGCTCAGTAGCCACATACACTGGGGCCGGTGGGTTCAAACCCGGCCCGGGGCCTGCCAAACAATGATAACTACAACAAACAACAAATGGCCGGGCATTGTGGCAGG
Source organism: Perodicticus potto (assembly GCA_963574655.1). Lineage (NCBI taxonomy): Eukaryota > Metazoa > Chordata > Mammalia > Primates > Lorisidae > Perodicticus > Perodicticus potto. Next base: position 12,487 of record CAUYRH010047062.1, read on the forward strand.
CACCTGTAGTCCCAGCTACTTGGGAGGCTGAGGCAAGAGAATCACTTAAACCCAAGAGTTTGAAGTTGCTGTGAGCAATGATGCCACAATACTCTACTCAGGGCAACAAAATGAGACTCTGTCTAAAACAAAGAAAAAAAGATTTGCAGGTAGGTGTGATGGTTTATGCCTGTAAACCCAGCACTTGGCACGGAAAAAAAAAAAAAGAAAAGAACACTTATATGCTTTTCGTAAGACAGAAAACTGGTATAACCTCTATGGAAAAGAGTATCAAGATTCCTCAAAGAACTGACAGTAGATCTACTATTGAATCCAGCAAGCTCACTGCTGGTTATTTACTCAAGAGCAATAAATCATTTTATCAGGGCAGCACCTGTGGCTCAGTGAGTAGGGCGTTGACCCCATATACCGAGGGTGGCGGGTTTGAACCCGGCCCCAGCCCAACTGCAACAAAAAAATAGCTGGGCATTGTGGCAGGCTCCTGTAGTCCCAGCTACTCAGGAGGCTGAGGCAAGAGAATCACCTTAGCCCAAGAGCTGGAGGTTGCTGTGAGCTGTGACGCCACAGCAGTCTACCGAGGTCGACAAAGTGAGACTCTATCTTTAAAAAAAAAAAAAAATCATTTTATCAAAAAGATAATTGATGGGCGGTGCCTGTGGCTCAGTGAGTAGGGCGCCGGCCCCATATACCAAGGGTGGTGGGTTCAAACCCAGCCCCGGCCAAACTGCAACGAAAAATGGCCGGGCGTTGTGGTGGGCGCGTGTAGTCCCAGCTACTTGGGAGGCTGAAGCAAGAGAATCGCCTGAGCCCAAGAGTTGGAGGTTGCTGTGAGCTGTGATGCCACGGCACTCTACCAAGGGGGACAAAGTGAGACTCCATCTCTAAAAAATAAAAATAAAAAAAAAATTGCACTCAAATATTTATAGCTGTGCACAGTTCACAATCACAAAGATGTGGCAGCAACTCAAGTCCCATCAATTCACGCATGGATTAACAAATGTGATATATATGCACCATGGAATAGTACTTAGCTGTGAAGAAAGATGGCTTAATCCCTTTGCACCAATTTGGATGGAACTAGGGACCATTATCCTAAGTGAAGTCCCCAAAGAATGGAAAAACAAATACCGCTATCAAATTGGAACTAACCAATCATCACTCATGTGCCCAAATGGCAGTAAAACTCAATGGAAATCAAGCAGGTGGAAGGGGGAGAAGGGTTGGGGGAAATCAGACCTAACAGGTACAGTGAACACTATCTGGGTCTGAGCACACTCAGACCCTGACTCAAGCAGTATAGAAGCAATCCATGTAACCAAAACATTTATATCCCCATAGTGTTCTGAAATTTTAAGAAGGGGAATTTGGAACCATTTTAATCTTCTAAGGAGTAAAGTATTATGACCACAAAAAATGACCTATAATCATAGCTACAGCAGAGGATCACTTGAGTCCAGGAGTTTGAGGCTATGGTGAGTTATAATTGTGTCACTTCATTCCCACCTAGGGGACAGGGTGGGGAAAAAAGGAAAAAGAAAAAAAGAATAGAGCTTGTATCTGGTTCATTTGAGCAGAGAAAGGCAGGAGATGGAGAGGACAGTCAACTGGCCAGTACAGGACCTAGGACATCAGGTATTTGTGGGATGGCCAAGGGTACAGAGGGGCTATGACAGTAACAGCAGTGAAGTGGCATAAGGGAAGATGCCTCGGAGTTTGCGGCAGGTAAATTCTGGGGGCCAAGGAGAAACTGAAGGAGAGTAAGAGCCAGGTGGGGTTGATGGTCAGAGGGCAGTGAATGAAGGACATCCCTGACCCCAAGACCACACCTCCCCATTTCCCACATCTGGGTCAGTTTCTGTCTATGTTAGGTGCTCACTAGTGTCCAGACTCCACAGTGACCAGAAAGTCCCTGTTATTTTAGATTGGGATTCCTGGAACCAGACCGGGAGACTCTGAGATTTGACTGCAAGAAATTTAAATAAGAGCACCTGGAAGGGCTTAACACAGGGGTGCCCAACCTTCTTTCATCTCTATCATACATTGGAATAAGAGCTGTCTTGGGCCACACATTAGATACACAAACACTAACGAAAGCTGATTAGCTAAAAAAGATCCATGCATACTTTTTGTGACATCTGACACCGTAGATAAGGCCTCATACAATCAGGTTGGACGTCCCTAACTTAAAGGAAGCAGGATGGGGCGGCAGGAAAAGGTAAACCAATGTAGTTGCATTTGAGGCCTCTGCTGAGCTGGGAGCTCAGGAGTAGCAATGGCCCTTAGAGTTGTCCCAGATCTAAGCCAGGGGCAAGTGCTCGGATCCCTTACTCAGACATTATGAGCTGCCCGCAGGGAGGACGATTCTGAAGGGAGGCCAGCTGAGAGCCATCAGCCAACACCCATAAATCACTGTGGCTGGTAAAGCAAATGCTTCAGCCCTGCACAGGTGGGTGTGTGGACAGCACCCCACGGGACCCCCACAGTCTCCTCAAACCCAGGGTAGCTGACTCATCATAATTTTTCTTTGGTCTCATCTTTCTCTGCTTTGCCCCACTCCTCCACTCCCACGTATTCATTTGAACTACCAAAAACCCTACTAAGCACTCTCTGAATACACAGGGCTCCCTTGATACCACCTTTGCTTTTCATATGCTATTTCATCAGCCTAGAAAGTCCTTCCTCCCTTTCATCTATCAAAATCTTTCTTCTTCTACAAGGTCTACTTTGAAAGCCAAGGTGTGGGGGCTCACGTCTGCAATCCTAGCATTTTGGGAGGCTGAGGGGGAGTGGATTGCTTCAGCTCAGGAGTTCAAGAACAGCCTGAGCTAGAGTGAGACCCTGTTTCTACTAAAAATTATCCAGGCATTGTGGGGGGGGCGGTCACCTGTAGTTTCACCTACTTCAGAGGCTGAGACAAGAGGATTGCTTGAACCCAGGAGGGTTTTTTTGTTTTGGTTTGGTTTTCTTTGAGACAGAGTCTACCAAGACTTTGGTAGAACTTTTCTTTGAGAAAAATCTATCAAGGTTGCATGGTATCATAGCTCACAGCAACCTCAAACTCTTGGGCTTAAGCAATCGTCTTGCCTCAGCCTCCCAAGTAGCTGGAATTAAAGGCACCTGTCACAACACCTGGCTAATTTTTAGAAATGGGGTCTGCGCTTGCTCAGGCTGGTCTTAAACTCCTGAGCTCAGATGATCCATCTGCCTCAGCCTCCCAAAGTGCTAGGTTTACAGGTGTGAGCCACCGCACCTGGCCCTGAACCCAGGAGTCTGAGATTGCTGTGAGCTACGATAATGCCACACCATTCTACCCAGCATGACAGAGTAAGACTCAGTCTCAGAAAAAATAGAAGGAAGAAAAAAGTAAAAAGAAAACTAATTGTACTAGGAAAATTTGAAATTGAATCCATTTCTCTTTCCTCTGGAGTCCCAAATAATTCTTTACCATATTTCCTTGTTTGCATTATAATCTTGGTTTGTGTTTTCCCTTATCAGATTTTGATTTCTGTGATTGCAGAGCTTATTGCTTTATCCTTTTATTCACTCCATAACCTAAAATTCTGCTTGGTACAAAAAAGGCATTCGACAGATAGGAATCAAATAGTTCCAAATTGTTACCAGAGTTTCTTGCATTTTTCCCTGAAAGTCTGAAGAGCCTCTGGCTTCACCCTATATTGTTGCTTCTCAGGGGAAGCAGATGAAATTAATTTATTTGCTAGAATTTGAGTGCCTACCATGGGACAGATATTGGCTGGGCTAGTTCCAATTATTTTTTTTTTGTTGTCGAGGTAAAATTTACATAATATCAATGTAACCATTTTATAATGTGCAATTAGTGGCATTCAGTACATTTCACAATGCTGTGCCGTCATCACCTCTATCTAGTCCCCAAACACGTACATCACCCCAAAAGCAAACACATTTCTATTGTTCTCAAGCAAATTACACCTCGTCTGTGGTTCCCAGAAGCTAAGCGTGTTGTAACAAGGATGGGGTGAATCTAATGTCTGAAAAATTGCAGGTAAACCCACCTTTGTGTGGAAATCCTGCTGGCTTGCTTTCTATAGTTCTGTTACTGAAAATGGAAAGAAACTTTGTTTTCCATGTTCTGGGAGTTATGTCTGAATGTCACTAGAGGTTCTAAATTCTTGTCCTAAAGGAATACTTTCCTGCCTGCCCCCCAGCTTTGGAACAAGGGGAATGCTGAGTAACTTGAGATGAAGGAGAAAGCTGGACGCCTCATCATTGCTTAGTATTGAATGTGATGGGAAATGAAAGGACACTAAAACCTTCTGTCTTTTTGGTGCCCTAAAGTTTTCGTGACTCAATGAATAAAATTATAAGCTCAATCAGGAAAAGGGAAGCAACCCCTAACTGGGCAGATCCAAAACCAGGCTTTATTCTGACCTAGGAACAGAGGTGCTTTGCACTAATCATTTATTTTTTCCATCACTCAAAAGTATATTCCAGTTTACAGAGGAGGAAACTGAGGCTAAGAGAGGATAGTAGTGTGCTCAGGCTCACCGAGGAACGCGAAGTAGGATTCGGCAGATCCTAGCCTACCTCACAGAGGTTTCCTAAGGAAACACTGCCTGGATAAGATCCACTCTCGTCTCCAAGTGCACTACAGCAGATAGAACTCCTTTCCCACCCCGAGTGCAGGTGGAGGCCTCACCAGGGGCAGGCTGTGATGGGGGACGCGCACATCAGCAGCTCTGATTCTCACCCACATCAGATCAGACGCAAACACCATTGGGAAAAGAGGCTCTGGGGAGCTATAGACAAGTTTACTTTGTTTTATTTTCTATAAAGGCAACACAGCTTTCCCTCTTAAAACACTTTTATGAAAGTAAAATTTTCTGGAAATGCATTCTTCATAAATGTAGATAGAGCTTGCAATAATGTGTGAATATAACTAAAGCATTTTAAACTGGTTAACTCAGTAAATCACTGTGAGATAAGTTTTTGTTTTGCGGCTCAGCACCTGTGGCTCAACGGGCTAAGGAGCCAGTCACGTACACCTGAGCTGACGGGTTCGAATGCAGCCCGGGCCCGCCAAACAACAATGACGGCTGCAACAAAAAAATGGCCGGGCGTTGTGGCGGGCGCCTGTAGTCCCAGCTACTTGGGAGGCAGAGGCAGGAGACTCGCTTGAGCCCAGGAATTGGAGGTTGCTGTGAGCTGTGATGCCACAGCACTCTA
>CAUYRH010047065.1:0-13915 GCA_963574655.1 Perodicticus potto
TTTTTAAGATTGCAGTTTGGCGATCCAATCAAGTTGTCACATTCAAAATCATTCAATAATCCTTTTCCTATAGAAGCTATTTTGGGAAAGAAAATGTGTTAAGTTATATTTATATATCATATTTTCAAAATATTAATTACCAAGTTTCTATTTTGTATGTTTGGTATGAAAGTCCCAATGTAATAAATTTTTTCTCTATTCTGTTTTAACAAAATATTTTTAAAGGAAAGAAACAATAAAGCTTGGAGCAGAAATAAATGAAATTGAACTCCCCCAATACAAAAGATCAATGAAACGAAAAGTTTTTTTTTTAAAAGACAAAATGATAAAGGGTAAGATCACACTTGTGGTGCATATGTGAAGGGTCAGGAGAAATCTTCTAAATACGGATCAAAATTGTTTTCACATAGTAAATGAGAAAATATCATGAATGTTACATTAATCAGGTTGATAAAAATATCTCCGATTGTATGGGACACCATTTATTTTTTAAAAGTCAGAGACTTTCGTATTGAGATTATTCTAATATTCTGAAGAGTGAATTCAAAGGACAAAACTTCATGCACCTGGTTCTGTAAAACTTAGTAAGTCCTGTAAAATAGTAATACTAAGCAAATATGTGCCTTAAAAAGTCAAACTCCAAATGTTAAAAGTGGAAATTATCTAAATGTTAATATTTCCTTCGTCTAGTTAATAATACATATTCCTCAATTTAGGGACTAAAACCTATGAACTTTTCCAAATATTAAATATATTATTTTTAACTCCATGAACACATGAAGATTCTTGTATGAGTTATGTCCAAAACTAAATTTCAAAATATAAATGATTTTTATTGAATATGTGCAGATATTCTATTTATTATGAGCCGGAATTATGCTTTTAAAGCACAAGTTATGTAACATTCCATAGGAAAACAGTCCTGGGTATGAGACCCATTGCATCAGAGATAACTGTGGTCTGAAACCTAGCTGAGGATGAAATGTCCCTATGAGCGCTTATTCCTCAGGCATTTGCTAACTAGTGTAATGCTGAAGAATGGCAGTGGGCAGTGCTTGCCCTCTAGCCCCGAGTGAACTTGTGCAGAGGTGCTTCCAAGTCTAAGTGGTGGCAACGTCCCTTGCCCTGTGTCTCAGAGAGTCTGGACAACCTGTTGCATACAGTCCCTTAGCCCACAATTTGAACAAAGCAGCAAATGTTAAAGATTTTTTGTTGTTGTTGCAGAGTCCCTGTCACTCAGGGTAGAGTGTCATGATGTCATAACTCACAACAACCTCAAACTGTTGAGCTCAAGCAATCCTCTTGCCGCAGCCTCCCCAGTACTTGGGACTACAGGTGCTTGTCACAAGGCCTGGCTGGTTTTTCTGTTCTTAGTAGACACAGGGTCTTACTCTTGCTCAGGCTGGTCTCAACTCCTTAGCTCAAGCAATCTGCCAGCTTAAGCCTTCCAAAGCGCTAAGATTATAAGCACGAGCCACCACACTTGGCTGTGTTAAAGAACTTTTGAGCATCAGCATTAAAATTTGTCTGGACTCATTAATCATCTTTTCCTTCCATTTAGGAAAATAATTTTGAGAAATAAATATAGCCATTTTTCTGAATTTTACTAGTGCTTTTAAAAATGTTTATTAAATCATTAGATTTTTATAGCTATTAAGTTGTTAAAAGTATAATGACTTAACTTAGTCTTTTTTAAAATTCTGTAGTAGATTTTTGTCCTACTATATCAGTTTTATGAATATGTCGTTTTCCTTGTGCATACTTTAGTATTGTCTATTTTTTCTACTCATTTTATCTATAGCATGATTGGTATTAGAATTCACAAGGTACCCTTGTGATCAGTTATTTTTTTTTCTTTATAAAAAAGGGCACCTAAAATCACTAACAAAAATAAACCAAAAGCAAGCATATTGGTCACCACTGTTTATCTCTTTCCTTTCATTATGTATTTTCTTCTGACCTCTGATTGGTTACAGTTAGTAAGCAAGACATATATTACAAAATACGCAATCTGTTCTTGCTGTGCACCCGAACTAAGAACTCAGTCCCTGAAAGCATTACTGACTTTGCTTATTGACCTTATACATTTATCGAAAATGAATGCAGCATGATGCTGTGATCGCCGCCTCCTCCTCATCCTCACAATCATGGTCAACCTCATGGTACAAATTCCAGGTTGTTATAATTAGATTAATTCTAAACACAGGCCTCACATCATTGTGATCAAGGACTTCCATTCAAATACATCAGTGCAAATATTCACAGACACATTATGCCCAGGGAAAACACGATCTTTTTTTGAGACATCGGTATTGGTATGTGGTGTGTGCCAAAGAAGCGTCCCAAGATAAGGTGTTTGTGCGTGTGTGTATTCATTTACATATCCAACAGATGATCGTATTATTTTGAGGTGTCTACTGTTTATAGGTGGTGTACACTGGCATGTGTGTGTACTAAAGAGCATGAATTAAGTCAGGCTTATTTACAATAAATAACTTATCATTGCTACTTTTAGTACATTGGGCCAGTGATAGTCATTTTGTTCCATCTTGATTGTAGGATAAAGAAAGGAGATGTGGAGGAACATACTTGGAGTTGGAGTTTTCGATGAGCACTAATTTTCTGAGCTTAACATGATTCAAAATTTTATGTTGCATGTTTTCCATATTTCTTAACAATTTAATATGAATTCATCTACCTCTTGCCATTTCTTCCTCCTTGATTAAAGCCTCGAACCACCTTCATTCCTTACTTAATGATTATTGATCTCCTTTCTGTAAACAATTTGAGTTTTCCTTTCCTTTTCTATTATAGACAGCTTTCCTCTGATTGAAAATAGATGGGAGAGAAATTGATCATGAGAGATGCTTGTGAAAATTTTCCCCTTACAGAAGTTCACTCGTTAAAATAAGTGGAAGTTTGCACACGTGCATTTGTATAGTTCTTCTGTCCATTAGAGCATTTTAAAATACCTTTGTTTTCCTAAATCTATAAAATCTATTTTATATATTACCAATTTGTCAAGAATTACCTGCAATAAATATATTTAAAACAAAATGCGTATTACAAAATATACTAGAACCAGAGGCCGACCATTCTTCTAAGTGAAGTATTGCTGGAATGGGAAAAACAATCACAATATGTAAATACTAAAATGGAACTTTTTGATCAACACTTATATTCAATGGAATATATGGAAATAAAACTCAACTTTTATATGGAAATAAAACTCAACTCAGCAGAAATCAATTCTGTGGCAGGGGAGGAAGGACTGCCTAACAAGTACAATGCACATTATCTGGGTGAAAGGCACACTTACAAGTTTGACTCAAAATGTGTAAAAGCGGGCGGCACCAGTGGCTCTGAGGAGTAGGGTGCTGGCCCCATATGCCGGAGGTGGCGGGTTCAAACCCAGCCCCGGCCAAAAACAGCAAAAAAAAAAAAAAAAAAAAAAAGTATAAAATATATATATATAAAAAAGTGCAAAAGCAAAATAGGCAACCAAAATGTGTGTACCCCCATAATAGTCTGAAATATAATAACATATAGGATGTATAAGTAACTTAATAATTCTGCCCATTCAAAAGTTCAAAAGAACTTTCAAGATCATTACTTCAGATATGAATTCCTGATCCATGGACTTAAGATACAGCAGTTTTAATGAGAGTGTTTAAATCTTTACCTATTCTAGAATATTGTGTAACCTGGGCACTACTTTCTGAAATGGATTTGTGCTATCCATTTCTATTTATCATTTACCTCTTATTCATTAAGTATGGATTTAGAATGTATGAAAATGTCAATTATTAGAGCTCTTTACTGTATTGCAGCCTTTTATTCATGGTAACTTTTATAATCTTAACACTATGCACCTTTACCACTTATTTCTGTATCTCTATATATGCCCATAAATATTACTGGTTCTTCAAATTTTATAGTAGGAAAAGGTCTAATCTATCTTTTGTCCAATGCCGATCTGGATTGTAACTTAATCTGATAAGATTACATAAATAATGTACATTTCATTATTTACAACTGTATGTTTTTGTGTATGACATTTCAGGTATGCTTAGATACTCCACTGTCTGCATAGGTGATTTTTTAAAATTCCTTTTCATATTAATGCCTGAGGTTCATTGCATTTTAAAAGTTAGAGACAAAAACCAAGAAAACAAAAGTAATTCTAACAGTAAAATCAAACCCAGGCATTTGGCTGGATTTTCGTTTTAAGTAATTGTGCCTGTGTAATACCTGGGAGAATGGGAAGTTAGGAGTGGGATACAAAGATTGGCATCCCAGTTTTTATCTTGATAGAATTACAGATGACTGCTGGCAAGATGAACTTTAAAGATAGCATTCCTTTTCTCAAATAAAAAAGATCATATTCAGTACTTAGAAAGTTTTCAAATGACTGAATTAATAAATTGTGAGCAGGGTAATTTTACAGTGATCACAAATCATTCAAAACTCCACATTCTCAGTTTCCTTAAATCAGTGGTACTCAATCTGTGGGTTGCCACCCCTTTGTAACAATGAAAATACATTGCGGCATTAGGAAGGCCGAGAACCACTGCCTTAAATGTTTTTCAGAAGAGCACAATCATAGCTAATATTTTAGATCAGTATAAAATAGCATAAGGGAATCTATTTAACCTGAAGTGTACGTATTTGACCTAAGTGTCATCTGTTTAAAGTTTTCTTTTTATTAGTAAGCATTATTGTCCTACTTGCATCAAAAGCCATGTCAATGCTGCCAAATAGGACTGTTATGATTTGTGTCTTTAGACCGTTTATATTTACATCAGCTTCATTTTGGAAACTGTAAAAGATAAAAGGCAACAACTACAAGCAACATAAAAATTACTTGTATTCTCACTATTTATGGACAATCTCTAGATTTCATAGATTTTAATTAGTCGTTTTAAGGGAAATGTAATTTCTGTTAAATTAGATAAAATAATTAAAAAGGAGCATACTGTGATTTCTTTAGCCTCAATTTTATTAGTTTTGCTTCACTTTACTCTAGGTATTTCTTTTTTCTTGAAGATTTTATAACTTTGTCCACAGAGCCCACAAATTCTAGATAGAGAATATTTTCATTAACTTTCTACAGATTTCCTCATTAGTTTCACCTTAAGATACAGAGAAGGATAATCCTCTGAGTAATTCATTTTTATTGATGTATTGTAATGCTATTGCTCAGTGAGAATATTGCAACTGTCAGTCAAATTGGATTGAATAAGAAGCGATATATTGCTATAAGCAGAAAACAAATTCATTTAATAAAGAAAACTATTATTTTCATACTGTTTGATATTATTAGTGATTGTTTTAATCTTTGAACATGGGCAACATATTTTGTCTGACATTTTGATGAATTAATTGCAGAAGAGGCTTGGTTAATAGATTTGGCTTAACAGTAAAATTATAGGTTGCACAAAGACCTTGAAGCTTAGTTTAATTTGATACTTCCTAATAGTAACATAATTAAGCTGTATTTTGTGCTTACTATGCATTTTACAGCTTATGAAAAATCTTCACATATATTATTGCACATTAGGTCTTTGCAAGTATATGTAATTGTACCCCAATTTTACACATAAACTAGAATCCAAAAAGAAGAAAAATATATTAGCCAGAGTTATGGAGACACTGGTGGGTTTGTGTGTTTGTATATGCTCAAACCTTGGTTTATAGCTTCAAGTTCACTGCACACCATATACGGACTCTTCAAAGTGAATGTGTTTTCTTTAATTGGTAACTTGGTATCAAGCTGATAGGAACAATTCACTTTACTCAAGTTATTTACCCTTCAGATTAAAGTGTTACTTAGTGAAATAATTTATGCCACAGTGAAGAAGTTCTTCATAGTTATTTGTTCAGGCCACTCTGAATGGACAAAATTTTATTTTCATTGATAATGATCCCAAACTCATACATTAGCTTCCAAAATTTAGCTGAGAGTGTCTAGGTAGAATTTAAACCTTCCTTTGTTTTTTTTTTTTTTTTTTTGTTGTTGTTGTTGTTGTTGTTTGGTTTTTGCAGTTTTTGGCCGGGGCCAGGTTTGAACCCACCACCTCCAGTATATGGGGCCAGCACCCTACTCCTTTGAGCTACAGGCGCTGCCCATAAACCATTTTTTAAAAATATTGAAACTTTTTTTTTTAGCATTACTTTTACTTGCGGAAAATGATCTTTTATTTAAGGAGGTTACATAAATGATTATGTATTACTTAACTCAATGAAAAGTGAGTTCATTGAAAGAAAAACATAAGTTAGAAAACTCTCGATTTACTGGGTTCTGGCAAATCCAGTGGGGGTGTATGGAGATACAGTCACTCAGCAAATAGAGTAGGGGTGTTACCCAGCTGCCTGAGCGTGGCCCAGTCCCACAGAGCACTGGGGTCTCCATCTGAGAGCCTGAGATACAGTCACCTGCAAATAGCGTAGTGGTGTTACCCAGCTGCCTGAGCATGGGACAGTCCTGCGGTGCACCCAGGTCTCTATCTGAGAGCCTGGGTTTTTATGTTTGTTTCTCTGTTTCATTGTTTGCCGCTTTCAAGAAGCAGGAATCAACATAGATGTATTTCAATGATGTTCCTTTAAAAAAATTTCTCCTTATTTTTCTAAATTGCCTAAATGCCACTATTGTACTCCTGTGTCTATATTTATATAAGGTGTATTACAGGTATAAACATGTGTAGTGATTTTTTTCTCTTCATTTTTTCTTTGTAACTATGAAATTGCTTTTGTCTGACCATGCACTAGCATTTAAAATGTGTGTATACATATATGTGTGCACGTGTTTTATATTAAATGTACTATGCGTATATTAAGTAGAGTATGCCTGTATTTCCCAATGCCATATCAATGCCCACACATGAAGAATGATCTTCCCTGACTATAACCACTCCACCTCCCCATCTCTGCACCAGGAGAAGGAAATGTACATGAAATGCCTTTACAGGACACAAGGAAAGTTCTTAATATGTAAATCCTTACATGTCTCCATTATTCCTTATTTGCAAAAATAGCTGTGGTATTTGTAATAGCTGTGGTATTTGTAAAAAATTGAAAAATTCTTCTTCTTTTCAAAAACTGTGACTTTTAGTGGGTGGCAACCAGTAAGCTTTTTATTGATATTTGTATAACTCCAGTACATTTTCTCACATACTACCCCCAAATAAGAATAAAAGTATACTTTTACATATTAGACCTTGCTTTAAAGAAATATGTCTTTTTGTTTATCTTACTAGCAAATAGGAATTCATTTTCATGAGTGTTTTAAGGACCTAGGGGCAGTGCTGGAGAATGTACCCAGGTCATTTAACTGGCAGTTTTATAGCCTTCATCACATTTTGGAATCTTTAAGTACTAGTAATGTAAGTTTTCTAAGCAAAAGTACAACTAGTGCCAGATCACAATATTGAGTTTAATGATAAGCTACCATATTTGTACATATTTAAGAACTATATTATTCTATACATTTAAGCCGCGACAACTATTTAGAACGCTGAAGCCTACTTTTAACACACATTTTGTTGCTTCCTAATGCTTTGTATACTCAACTATTTCTTAACCCTTTATTTAAAAAAAAAAAAAAACAACAAAACATTGTCAATCGTAATTGCACATTACCTACTTCTGCTGGGCTTTCCTCTTTGAATTGATCTGGCTGGGTCTGAGCATGGACATGCTTTAAAGGCTCCCTAGAATGTTTTTAATGTAGCACCACCGTCGATAACCATTGCCACACAACGAGGATTTTTTAAGAAAGAGAGAAATTGTGTGACATGTTAAATTCTTCTGACTACGCTGTTGTTGGTGCCGAGCCTGCTGAAATGTAAAGTTAACTATCCTTTAAATCAGTCATGAGACACCAATTTCCTGACAGTCTATAATGCTTTATAATGTCAACACAGAAAGGATACAGTCAAATTTCTGTAAAGTACAGCAATTCAGTTCTTAAACAACATGACCAATGCAAGTTCAACTTTTCTCTGATGTCTAGATCACACTTTCCGTCAGCTCCCTGGACCCACCTCTGTTACTTCTACTGACAACAAGGCTGCTCCTAACAGACTTCTTTCTTCTAGTTTGATATTTTAATCTAAGTAATTAGAATATTGTGGCTATTTAAATTGTGCTTAATTTAAGACTAAGTTCTGAATGATGGAATGCTGTTTTTTCCGACTGGAGATTCAGACTGTTAAAAAATAGCCGCTCAGAGTTAAGTTTTTATGTCTCGTAGGTCAAGGTTCATAGCTGGGAAAGACAGCTGCTGCCGTGAAATGCCTTGCTCCAGATGTCGACGAGTTTTCTGATAATTTCTCCCTCTTGTTCTTTGTTTCTATTTTAGAAATAGGGCATGGGTGGATGGGCAGAAGAAGAGAGAATTGAGACAGGTATAGTATATACTTCCTAAGTCTGGATAAGTGGTGTGTGCTGTGAGAGTTTACAGAGAAAGTCACCACTAAACTGAGAAATCGGTGGATGGTGGGGAGCGTTGCTAAAAGTTATGTGCACATCCAGACAATACTGTGTGTCTTGGTGGTCATGGAGTAATGAGGTTAAGACACAAAATAAGCATGGTTGTAGTATTCAAAGAACCTAGGAATTACTGATGTGTATTTCAAGAGTGGTTAAATATTCATTCTCAAATTTACAAGGTCCCTGAAAAGATGTTAAGGTGCAGACTAGATTGTAGTGAATATGACTGTCGGCAAGGTGACCAACTACAGGTGAGTCTTAGTGTCTTGAAATGTGAAGTGATTTAAATCACCGGACGAGGGACAGCCAGAAGTGAAAGGCGTCGTCCTGCAAGTGTTTTGTTTTTCTAGCTCTGGGAAGAAATAAGTCTTTTACTTACCATTGTTTATACTGGAAAACCAGCTGGGAGTTTTATTTTTGCTGCTTGAAAATGATAAATCTTTTTTCCTCTGACTTATTTTAACATCTTTATCTTTGGTTTTCAGGAGTTTTGCTACGGTTGTGGAAGTGGAGTTTTCATTCTGTTCATCTTTTGTAGAGTTTATTGCCCATTTTGATTATTTGCCTTGATATGATTCTTCAGGTTTAAAGTTTTTTCTATCATTTCTTCTTCAAATATCAATTCTATCCATTATCGCTCTTGCTTCCTCCCTTGCATGTAAGGAAGAAGAGGCACGTGGTAGGAATTTCTACTATATCTTCAGTGTCTCTTTGCGTTTTCTCTTTCATCTTTTTGGCCTCTTACATCTTCAGGATGGAGATTTTTGTCTGGCATTTCTTTGAGGTCCCCGGTTTTCTGTTCCACTCTGAATAATCTACCTTATTAGTGAAACAATAATGTAGTGGAAACTCTTCATTGTTAACAATTTTTATTATTTTATTTTCAGGCCTGGACGTGTCATTTGGTCCTTCTTTAAAACATTATTGTAAGAATAAATTGTCAATTTTATTTTTGGTGGTCTTTAATGCTTCTAAAGATTTTTATATGCATTGAGCCTGTCTTACTGTTTACACATGTGCTGTCCTGAATTATGTAGCGCACATAATGGAACTTTTAACATAAATGGAACTTTTTCATCTGGTTGGATATCATGATTTCTTTGTGTGGAGCTAAAGGTCATGTGATCCAGCAGAACTCTGGTGAGTCAAGGGAGAGGGTTTTGGTGCTTCTCTCATTGTGAGAGCCTCACATTTTCCTAATCTTGCCTTAGAATATTTTCAGAGAAAGTTATCTACTTCCATAGCAGAAGTAGGGGATATGATAATGAAGTAAAGAAGAAAAAATAAAGGTATTTCAGTGATAAGAATAACCACAACCATTGCATGTAGACGTGTGTCTAACCTGCTTCTGTATAAAAATTGGGGGACGTGGGAAAGACAAAAAGCAGATATAAGCCTGCCCAGGCATTTGACAGTGAATATAGCCAAATAGTCTCACCCCTTAAAATAGTGGTTCTTAACTTTGGATGTATATTGCCATCATAGGAGAAGAGTTTTTGAGGGTTTTTCTCCCCTGTTTTTTGTTTATTTGTTTGTTTGAGTAACCAGTAATAGGTGTTTAAGACCCACTCCCAGAGATTCTAATTTAATTGATCTCTGGACAAAAGAATTATTTGTGTTTGGATTGCTTTAAGTATCCCCAATGATTTTACAATAAATATTTTTTGTAAGAATAATTTTCAAAGCCAGTGTTTACCAGTATATGTGATATTATGGTAAAACTGTAGTTAGCTAGAATAAGTAGGTTAAACTACATCTCCAAAAGTAACAAAGCAAACTAACAATATGGATGGTTGTATTTTCCACTTGTCATCTAGTTTTTTCACCTAGAGTTTGAGTCTCTTTTTCACACTTGGATAATACCCTCACATTATAAATGTTGAAGGTAGAAATTAATACTCCGTGTTATGGAAAATGAAATGTGAAAAATATTTGTCTCCATTTTAGCTAGGGCATGAGGACGTGAGTTAGCTCAGAACAGACTTTGAGTTAGTGACAAAAGAGGCAACTCAGTGGGGGGACCTTCACGGGAGACACAGCAGAGTGATCCTTTCTACTGGATGCAAAAATAGAAACAGTGCAAATTACTGCACATAGTGTCTAATGGTAACATTCCCATCATCCACCCACTTTCATGATTTTAGAGATCATTTATGGTTACTTAGTCTTAAACCTGATTCTCCAGTCCTCTGTTCCTAAATTGAAATAAGGAAAAATTTAATACATTTCTTTCTATCTGAATCAGCCAGTTTCTGCTTCTGTTGCTTGCAAATAATTCATATAACTGATAAAATGGAATGATTGGATGCTACCCAGTTAAATTTTAGAATATCTTAAAGTAATTCATGTCTTAGAGTAAGGAATATTAAATAGTTGTGCATAGCAATACGTAGACAGCAGAACGTATTATCTCTTGTAGTCACTCCTAGATTGGACGTTACAGCATCATTAGTGAATTCTTCTGTTCACTCTCAGAGATTTGTATGAGCTTAAATGTAAGGATACATTCCGATAATATAATTAAGAAAAAAGTTTGTTTTCAATAGAAACCTACACATCTACACTTTTGGCAAAGATTTATTTAGAAGAACTCAATAAAGAGGGATACCTTTTCTTTAAATAAACAACACATAAATTTATTGCTCACAGGTCTGGAGGCTGGGAAGTCCAAGATGAAGGTGCCAGCAGATTCAGTGTCTGGTGAGGGCCTGTTTCTCCTGGATGGCACCGTCTATGTATCTTCACTAGGTAGAGAGAGCAAACAGCTCCCTCAGACCTCTCTTATAAGGTCTCTAAAATCATGAGTGCTCTGCCCTGGTGACTTAATATTATTTCCTAGAGTGCCCACCTCTTTGTACTATCACTTTGGTGCTGAAGTTTCCACCTATGAATTTTGGAAGGACACTTTCAGACCATAACAGGTACCTACCTCCTAACACTGAGAGCATCACAACACCCAATGTCTTAAGTTGACCTATACAAGACTGTTGATATCTGACCACTTTTCTTTTTTTATTAATTTTGAATTAAAATCATAACTGTGTACATTTATGGGGTACAACGTGGTGATTTCGTCTGTAATGTGGAATGCTTAAATCAAACTGATTAACATAGCCTCACCATCACTTCACTTACTTGTTTTTTGTGGTAAGACAATTAAAATTTACTCTATGTTATTTTGAAGCATACCCTTGCACTGTGCACATTAGGTGAAATCCCATGAAATGCCCTCCCTCCTCCCACCAATTGCCCTCCCCTTTCCCCTCCGCTCTCCCTCTTCACCCTCTCCCAAGCCAGACTCTATATATCTTTTATGTTTATCTGGATGAAGTTGGAACTTCTTAGTAAAGTCTCCGAGGAATGGGAAAAAATATATACAATATACTCAATGCTAATATGAAACCAATATATAACCACTTGCACACTCGTCCGAATGAGGGATACCTTTTCAGCAAGGGTTCCTCAAGCAAACGAGTACCATAGACAAAGGATTTCGCTAAGTGCTACTCCACGTGAACCTCTCATCTCGTAACTCAAAACAGATAAATGTAGAACATCAAACTGTTAGAAAAAAAACACTAGAAGAAAATGTAGGACTAGGCAAAGAGTTCTTAGACTTGACACCAACAGCATAATCTGTAAAAAGGAAAAATTGATAAATTCATTCCATCACAATTAAAGACCTTTGCTCTTTGAAAGACCCTGTGAAGAGGAAGAAAAGGCAAGCTATCATCTGGGAGAAAATCCTTACAAACTACACATATAAGACAAAGGACTAGTATAAAAATCTCTAACAGTACAAAATTGTTTTACAATAATAAAAAATGCGGTTAGAAAACGGGCAAAGTACATGAACCAACGTTTCACCAAAGTTGATATATGGACAGCAAGTCAGTGATGAACAGTTGTTTGGCATCATTAGCCATAAGGGAGATGCAAATTATAACCACCGTGAGATATCACCATTGCAAAAGGCTTGGGGGAAAAAAGTGAAATCAAATGCTGGTGAGAACGCAGAAGAGCTGAGAGCTGAGTCACTCAGACATCACTGGTGGGAACAGAAAATGGTCCAGACATCCTGGAAAACAATTTGGCAGTTTTAACAACCTAAGTATGCAACTTCCATAAGACGTGGCAATTGTACTCCCAGACATTTATCCCAGAGAAATGAAAACTGTGTTCACACACAAACCTATATATGGATCTTCATAGCTGTTTTCTTTGTAATAGCTCCAAACTGAAAGCAAAGCTGATGTTCATTCTTAGGTGAATGGTTGAACAACCTTCTATCCTTCATATCATGCAATGTCCTAGGCAAGAAAAAGGACTAAACTAATGATGCACATAGTAATGATGAATTTCAAAATAATTATGTGCAGTGTGTGAAAAACACCAGTCCTCAAAGGTTATACGCTATGTGATTTCATTCATGCTGTATTCTGTTCTTATCTTTTTAGAACTTCTTTTTTCATTTTTTTATTTTTACATATACATGTGTTTATTAGGTTTCCACTTTTTGCCTTCACAGAATTTAAAAAGGTTAAAATTTAATAACAACAACAATGTTTAAGGACTAGAAACAAAAACCACGTAAAGAATGAACAAAGATAAATCATTCACAAAAGAAAACAGACGATTACTGCATCAAAATATTAAGCAATATTAATAATAATAATGCCAAGAAAGTAATGTTCACATTGTCAAATAATAATAATTGCCACCTATACCTATATTCTTCAGTGTTCTAATTAGAAAAGGATGCTGCATTTTATTGATTGCTTTTTCTGCATCTATTAAAAGAATCATATAGTCCTTGGATTTGCTTCTGTTGATATGGTGAATAACATTTATGGATTTGCAAATATTAAACCAATCCTGCATTCCTGGGATAAAACCTACTTGATCATGATGTATGACTTTTTGATGATAAGCTGTAATCTAATGGACAAGATTTTGTTGAGAATTTTTGCATCAATATTCATTAGTGAAATTGGTCTGAATTCTCCTCTTTAGTTGGGTCTTTACCTGGTTTTGGTATCAGGATGATATTTGCTTCATAGAACATATTAGAGAAGATTCCTTCCTCTTTAGGGAAAGGAGAGAGCGGACAGAGAATGAGGGAGGGGGCGAGGGAAAGAAAACCAAAAAAAAGAAAAGAAAAGAAAATAATGTCTAACTTTCATATAAATTGGATTAAATTCTGACTAAAGTATATTACTTAAATATTAATTTTGTAATTCAACTTGTCAATATGATTTTTAGGATATTGCATCCTCATCTATCGAGTAGAATGATATTGAAATATTTCTTTTATTGTTTATAAGATTTCTGGAATTGCTTGTTTTGTAAAATCATTGTGGTCTATGAGTTTATGATGGTTTGAACTTTGTTATTTAATTCAATTCATTGCTTAATTACTGTTTTC